>JAMWYP010000356.1:400611-592221 GCA_025563575.1 Acacia pycnantha
ATGCTTTACCAACTTTGGTAGTTTGTCTTGGCTCGAAGCCCAAGATGAGGTCTTCCATTTCTCCATTTGGTTCGCACCTCTCGAATTTTATTTCTCTCGCAAATCAAGCTCTACCAAGTGGATAAACGTTTCCAGACACTTAGCTTTACCTTTGGTTGAACTTGCTACCTTAGGATTCTGAGGTGAAGAGGACGGGTCATCCTTGCTTTCTCGGCAGGTCTCGAAATAGCATTCCTGAGATTCCTTCTGGTCTCCCTTCATGGTGATGACTTTATTTTTGTCGCTAACCAGCTTCAACTTCTGATGTTTGGTAGACACCAGCATGTCCCAGTCATGTATGGTTGGTCGTCCCAAAATAATATTATATGAAGAAGGGAAGTCGGCCATAATGAACCTCGACGCTTCGACTTAAACGCCTCTAGAGCCTAATGTTAGCTTGAGATCGATATACCCTTTAGGGTGTGTATCCTGCCCATTGAAGGCTGTCAATGTCATCTTGCAGGGCTTCAAATCTTCGGTCAAGTTTCATCTTCTTAAAGGCATCCCATAAAAAGATGTCAACCACACTCCCGTTATCAACAAAAATCTTCTTAACTCGGCGGTTCACCACCATTCTCGTGATCACCAAACCATCATGATGATGCGGTGCTACGTCTTCTAAGTCTTCTCTCGGTAAAACAGTATAGGAGGTACCGGCTTGGTGGAGTCTCTCTTGAACTCCAAACGGTTTTGACGGAAAGGACTTCCTCGGTACTTCTTTCTTTGATTCACCGAGTCTCCTCCCCTTTTGAATCCTCCGCTAATAATGCTGCATTGATACTTTGCCATTCCTAGTCGTTTTGGGAATCGAAGTTTATCTCTCCCCACAGTCAACGTCAATGTTCTGTTATAAGAACACAAATGTCTAACCACTATGGGTTAGTAGATGGTTTATGTAGGATCTGTAATACTCTCCTGGATGTATATGAGCTAACACCGAAGAGAAGATGATTATTCAGTGATGTCTATGAGGAAGGCACCAAGGAATATCAGATGATCACTGTGCTACATGAGAATGACAATTTGCCAAAGGGGGTGGGGTGTGTGCATAGTGAAACTGAATAGTAAAAGGATATGAATAGTGTGTATGTGTGTAACATCCCGTTTTCACAAGCAGTAAAAAAAAAATTTCTTTAAAACATCATTTCAAATCATCAGAGTAGAGCAACGGAGCAAAAGAGTAACTGGTATATATTCAAAGTACCCATGGTAGTATGTCTTGCTGTTTAAACAGCGGTACAAGAGTGTTTCAAAAGTACATAACAATGGAAAGAAGTCTTCATGGGTCTTCTATGCGGCCTCGCTTGCCTCTATCCTCGCCTCCCTTCTTCTTCCGACCCTGAAGCTAAGTTAAGAGCTGAGGTCCATGCATCGAACCCCAGATAACGGTTAACCTCATGATTACATACATCATATATGTACGACGGACATTCATAGAATTTTGGAAACATTTACTACGGTCAAACATAGGGTATACATACCAGATATGTAAGGCAATAACAATACAGTCGGATGACAGACAATAGTACAGTCGGAGTACAGACAATAGTACAGTCGGAGTACGCACAATGCTAATACAATCAAAGTACATGCATGATGGGACAATAGGCATGACAGACAATAGTACGATGAGGCTGTGCATGACAGATAATAGTACGATCGAGTACGGTGCAATATACATATATGCATACAATAAACATCGAGTTAGTGTTACAAGACGCGAACGTACCTTCGTTAACGGAATTTCGTACGGCGGTTGGTCAGAACGTAATCAGGGATATCCTATCAATATAACAACGTACTTGTTAAGGATCTATCATTACAACGGACATTTTTAGTCATAATGACCATTTTACCCCTGACCCCCTAATCGGCGGAATTTCGCCAGCACTTCGTTACTTTGACTTTAATCTTCCAAAATTTTGCCATAACTCCGACCCCATCATGAATTTCGAAATTAATGACTAAAATACCCCTAACATATGATATCTAATCACACTTGGAAGATTAAAGACCAAAACAACATTTCTACTATAACTGCCGAATCGAAAACTAGAACTTAAGACTCGGTACCGAAAAACTTACTCAGAGCTTCGCTACAAATTTCCCCGGACTCCTCCTCCTCTCCAAGCTCTCTCAAATTTCGAAATTGGCTAAGCAATTTGGTGTGAGAATTATGCTTGGAGGTGGCCTCTATTATAGGCAAAGACCCAGGGACATAACCAGTATAACAATTTCCCCAGATTCATTCTTGGCCATAGAATTAAAGCACCTTTTTGAAACTCATTCTCCTCCATGGAACCCCTATGGCCGACCTGCCCTATGCCCCAAAGTCCAAAAATGTAATCATTTTGTGCCACCTTGCATTGCTTCCAGAAGGTTTCCCCCGATAAAACCCCGGTTCGGTGTTCGAATCGCGTAATCTTGTAAAATCTTAGAAATCCAGAATCATAACTTTGAAGTTCTTTCCTTACTCATTAGAAATGTCTGGGTTAACTAAATTTTTGATCCCTTTCAGGTCTTCTCCGGTCCTGCTGAAGTTTTACGGAAAAACGCGTCGGTTACGGAAGTAACTTCCGGAATCATCAACTTCGGGACAAAAATTCACTGATTCCGAATATGTCCAGATATTTTCCAACTAGTTCAAAGATTTTAAGTTAGAATTTATTTTCTATAGACTCACTTTTCCAATATCTGGCCTTTTTCTCTTTGCCGGATCCCCTAATTACTCCGCCGGTCACGGAAACGACTTTGGAGACAGTCTATTCCGAGATAAAATTATACTAGTCTATAAAATACTCTGACTCTAGAAAATTTATTCATGGTTTTCTAGATAGGATTTAATCTCTATTCGTGGTCATTTATCCTATTTGTTTTTCACAAAAATATCACAATTTATATTATTATTAAAATTCTTAAATATCTAGATATTCAAATCTCACATTCTTATCCATTTGAACCAAATTTTCGGCCCAACACTTCTGGTCTTTTTTTTTCTGTTTTTATTTTATTTAATTAATTAATTAATATAAAATAATTTTTTTTATAATTGTTTTACAAAATTTTCTTATTGGTCCATACTTTGATTTAGGCTCAAAATTACTTAATCTCACCAATTTTTCTTCATATTTTCCAATTAATTAGCAAATATATTTTATGCTAATTTTAGCCATAAACCACTAATTATAGGGTTTTACATAATTATCTTTGGATTTTCCTTTGTTTAAGCTTGAGTAATTAGCCAATAATTACTTAATTAATCCCCCACTAATTGTTGATAATTTTTTTATTTAGAAATAATTATTTCCTCACAACAATTGGATTTATATTGTTATTTTATGTTCTACATAAAATATTAAAAATCACGGGGTCAACAATGATCCCGGAATACTTTTTAATATTTCCCTCACCATTTTCCAGGGAAATAAATCCCAAAAATTTTCAAAATTAGAGACAACATACTCTCTAATTTTAAATAATTATTTTATTGCCTCTAAGGATTTTTCATAATTTCCTTAAGTCACTTTATGCTCCACAAGGGCATTTTGGTCATTTCTGACACATTATTAATTTTTCCTAATTTCCAAGAAATTTTCCTTTAGAAAATAAGATAAATTTAACATTCTTTTTGAAACCACATATTCACCTATTTTTAATAGGTACTATTTTCTAATTTATGATACTTACCCTAAGTCAGATTTTAGGGTATTACAATGTGTACCTTGTGGATAATCTCCTATTTATAGAGGTTACCTCTAAGGTTTCAACCCCTGTGTTGTGCGCTCCTCCAAGCCCGCAAATGTTCTACTCCACTACCTGACGCATCCTTGCTCCACTACATGTACTGTCGGGATTAGCGCCTTATCTACAGGGTGATTAGTGTTTTACCTGCTTAAGGAGAGCTTCTACCATAAAGTGTCCTTGTTGGGCTATATCATATCTGGGCCCAATATACAAGTTCATAACAGATGCCAATGTTAACAATGGCACTAAGGCCTCAAAAGAAGGGTTTGTGAACAAGACAGTTGATTCGTCGTGCTATTGTTGTGGCTTCCTATGGTGAGATTGATTTGGAGCTTGGTCTCTAATCTGGTTGATGTCATGAATAAATATATCAATGTCTTATTTTGAAGGGCAATGGATATATTATTATTGTCATGTTATTTTGGGGTTGTATTTAAGTTTTTTTCTTGATCAAGTGGAAATGTGCTTTTGGTGCTTGTCTAAGTTAAGGTGGTGTTTGTTTTCCCTGCAATTTTTTTATTTTTTATTTTGACCTAGTTAAATTCATGTAATATGTCTCGAGCAAAAAAATATATATATATATATATATCATGTCATATGTAATGCATGTTATATATAGAGAGAGAGAGAGATAATTTTCCTTTTGGTTTTATATATTTTTAGTTATTTTTTTAATTTGCAAACAGTCGTATGTTAAGAAAATTTGACATCTTAATTAATTCTTCCGTTTTAGGTTTTATTTACCTTGAGTATTTTCTATAAACCAATATATTAAGGCTAAAGGAAAATCTCATGTAAAGACGGTTGAATTACTCAAATTCTAATTTGGGTTATTAAACTTAACAAATTATTAATTAGGTTATGTGACATAATTAGGGATTTAGAATTTGGGCCAAATTACCTCTATATCCCGTAATTATTAATCAAAATGGAGACAGAACAATATTGTTTATGTGCTATATAAAAACCCTAATGACAGAAAATTTATTGGAGGCCTCGACACCGTCATAAAATCGACAAAGAAGGCTACAGTAAGTTAATTCTAATGAAAATTCCTTCCAACCATCAATCAAAAACGCAAACAAGAACAATCAGAGGGCAACGAAATCCTCACCCAATTTTCATCTTTATCCATCTGAGATATTCTAAAGATCAACGAATTTTGATGGCTTTCATCCTGACAGTGTCGCCAATTATCAAGCTGGTTTCTGAAGTGGAAACGCTATTTTTAGTTTCGGGGTCAATTCATCTAATGGTGAAGCTATTATATTGCTAAATTGGGTTTGCTTCAAGGGAATCTCAAAGCTTTTTTTTTTTTTTCCTGGATAAGGCAATAGTGTGAGAATGCCTTATCCATTTGTTAATTATGGAAGCTATGAGCAGAGTCTTCTTTTTGCGGAAAGGGAAAAATAAGAGTAGTTATTATTGAGCTGAGAATTCATTATGGGAATTATCAATCATTTCATTTTCAGACTTCTTGGTTTGTTGCTTATGGCTTTATTAGAGATTTCTTCTGACCCTCTCTGTAAGCTTCATCTTCGTGAAGTCCTTTCCTATGTGACACAAAAATAGATGTTCTCTCAAGGTTTTATCTCAGACAAAAACCCCAGGAAGACCATCTTTGGTTTCAGAAAAAGCAACTTCTCTTCCAAATGGGACGATGCAGAGAAATGGGTTGGGTGTCGCGCGAAAGCTCCAACATGATGGTAATAAGCACTCGGAATTGAAGCCGAAGGACACTGGAGCAAGGGATCTAGATGGCTATGGGCCAATTTACGAATTGTTGGGATTAGTACATGCAATGGAAGGAATTCATCCAATAAAATTCACGAATCCCATCGGAGATGATCTATCAACGATGTTTAAATTAGATTAGTCAGAACCATACCTTGGTTACTCGTGTGCATCTTGTTCAATCAACAGGAGTCGACTGAACAAATCCACTCCCTCTATCAGTATCTACACGGAATAGAGCTCCAACACTGACAGCAGCGTGCTAGCGCCTTCAACGTCTTAGCATCTCTTCTCTAGGGTTTTTCTTTTCGCGGCTTTCTAATACATCTTGCAAATTGTCTCTTAGGTTTTTTGAACCCTAATTAGCGTATTATATATTCAAAATTAATCCTTATTAATTTTGAAATTTGAATTTGGATTAAAACAATATTAATTAAATATGTCCAACAGATCTAATCTAATCTATTTTATTTAATCCAAATTAAAAGTCTGCTAATTTAATTTTTCTTTATAAATTAAATCTATGATATAATATCCATCTATTTAATTAAATTTGAGATATAATATCTCAATTTAAATTAAATCTGAAATACAATATCTCAATTTGTTTTAGTTATTTAATTTATCAAATAAATTAAATACAAAACTAATAATACATAATAATATTATTATCCACATAAATAATATCATCATTATTATTTTTGAATATATATATATATTAAAAAATAATAAGACCAGATTGACATTTTTTTGGAGAGATTAAGGAAGCTAAATAAGTTATTTAATCATATCATATGTTATGTATCCTTAGATGATATATTAGTTTATTAGTCAAACTAATTAGTTTGGACAAAAAAATAAAGATAAAAATACTCTAGAGTAATTTAATTAACTTCCTCAATCCTTTCGAAAAACTCAACTTGGTCTTATAATTAGGACTTGAAGTACTATTTTATAAATCTGACTTGTAAATCAGATTTTTTTTTTTTTAAAAAAAAAGTGACAAAGATGCCACGAAGACAATCCACGTCAGCATAATGAGGTCAACTAACGTTTGAACATTAGGGCTGTTAACTGAGGGGCAATATTGCTACCCTTTTAGACTTTCAGGGCAACATTGAGGGAAAAAAAACTTCTAGGGCAAAATTGCTCCTTAGTGTGTACTTTCAAGACAAAATTGCTACTTAACTCAAAAAAAAAAAAAAGTGACAAAGATGCCATGAGACAATCCACGTCAGCATAATGCGGCCAACTAATGTTTAATCGTTAGGGCTGTTAACGGAGAGGCAATATTGCTACATTTTTAGACTTCTGAGTCAACATTGCTTCCAAAAAACTTCTAGGGCAAAATTGCTTCTTGGCGTGTACTTCTATGGGGCAAAATTGCTACTTAACCCAATAACAAATTTAAAAAAAAAATAGCAAGACAAAATTCTAAAATCTTAAAATTAAATGCAAATAAAAATTAATAATAAAAGATAATAATCAAATAAAAATTTAAAAAAAATATTTTATAATAATGTTAAATATCTAAAATATTCAAAATTTCTAATAATTCATTATTCTATGTCTCATTTTGATTTTATATATATATATATATTATCATCAGAGGTCTAAAACATAAACTCAGCACATTTTAGAAGAAATCAACAATACTTAATAAGTATAAGTCACTTGACGGGGTATTAATTAAAATTTTCCAGTATCACCCCATTTTTTACCTCAATGTCACCCCTATTTAAAGTTAGTAATTGACTATAAGAGAAAATGTAATACAAATATCAAATTTTTTTATTTAAATTTAAGTATGACTAAAATCAGGAATTTATTTTACATCTTCTTAGGGGTGAGAAAAATTCTTAGGTGACCCTGGTTCCCCGGTAATACATTATTAATATATGGTCTCACCAATGTAAAATGGACGACACACTATGGGCCCATTAATATATGGTCTGACCAATGTAAAATGGACGACAAATCACACTATGGGCCTACTCCCAGGTCATTTTTTTTATTGTTTTAAATGCATCAATTTTTGGGTTAAAGTGTAAAAAATATATGTGTGTGGTTTTCTTAAAGTGCATACAATATCAACGGGGTTGACACAAGTGGTAGGCGGCTTGTGTCGCTTAAGCAAGGTCTCGAATTCGAGCCTTGTGAATGCAGAAAAGCCCCACTGGGAGACTCACCCACAATAGCCAGGTGCGCGACCCAAGTCAGTTAGCTTGGGCAAAGCTCTGGATACCGAATGGGCAACCGAAAAAAGTGCATACAATATCAAGTGTTTTTTTTTGTGCAAAAGTCACTACTCTTGGAAATTATGCCCTAAGGGCAAGTCATTGTACTTTAGACATTTATGTTATTTAAAGTATTATCTTTTAGTTATCATTTTGTTTGCATGTTTACATTGATAACTGTATCCCTGGATATATTTAATAGATTATCCTAAATGTCCCTGGTCGGTCATCTACGCGGAGCGAAGATGAGATAAGACCAAGATGGCTTTGATGAGGTATGGAGATACGAATCAAAGTCGTAGGCACTTGTATGAGATCATCATGGATTCCTACATGATGAGTCGTTGGTCTTTGACCTAGTCAAAAGTCACCTTTGACCGGGTGATGATAAAGGCTTGGATCGGGATCAGTGGTTTTCATGCAGAGGAACGTGAATGGTCAAGATGGAATTTGTCCCTCACATTTGTAGAGAGATAATATCGGGCCCTCGATGAGTGAGTCTGAGAAATGTATGGTCATACTACGATGGAAAGAAGTTTCCATTTCAATTGTTAGACTACTCAAGAATCGAGAAAGTAATGGTCAAGAACAGGAAGTTGACATTATTCATGCCTCATCCTTGACCAAATTATCGCGTGACAAAGGGGACGCGACATGGTTGTACAATAGGTTATATCGCATCAACGATCCACATATGAATTGGGTAGTCACAATGTCTTGCTAGAGGCCGCTTGCGACTTGTGGGCTGGTACAGTATTGGCCCGCTGCCAATCTCATGTGGGCCTACAGGGTCGCACACAAGAATGGTCCAACACGAGCAAGAGTGTCCAGATTCATTGAATCTTAAATGTGTTTAAGATTTAATGAATACTTATTTAATCTAGGATGTATGTGTGTGTATATATATATTATTAAATTCAAAAATAATAATGATATTATTTATTGATAATAATATTATTATATATAGTATTTAATTTATTTGATAAATTAAATAACTATAATAAATTGAGATATTGTATCTCAGATTTAATTTTCGAATAAAGATATTGTATATCGATTTAATTTGAATTGAGATATCGTATCTCATTTTAAATTAAATATAAGGATATCATATCTTGATTTAATTTATAAATATAAATTAAATCAAGGCCTATTAATTCGGATCAAATAGTTAGATTATATCTGTTGGAGAGATTTAATTAATATTATTTAATCCAAATTCAAAATTCGAAATTAATTAGATTAATTTTGAATATTTTAATACGACACATTATTAGGGTTTTAGAAACCCTATAAAAGATGCTGATCTAGTCGTATTAAACATGCGAATGAATTAGACGGCTAAAATACAAAACCCTAGAGAGAAAAAGAGAGAGACACAAGAATACTGAGGCGCTAGCACGCTGCCGTCAGTGTTTGAGGCCGTTCGTGTGGATACCGGTAGAGGGAGAGGACATGCGAAGTCATCTCCTGTCTGATCGAACAAGAAGGCGCTAGCCCACGTGATCAAGAAGCACAGATAAAAGATGTCACCTCGTTCGACACGTACGACGTCTGCAGCGCACGAGGATCGAGGCGCAAACGAGAACGGATGTAACACCCCAACTTCCATACCTCAAATGGTGTCGGTTGACACTTGGTTTTAGAAAATTCGACAGAATTTGACGTGCTACATCAGAGTATTGCGGAAAGTATTCGATATAAAATACCGACATATGATGATGCCAGCGATATCGTTAATTGAAAATCCGAAGGAATATTCATGTGATACAATATACGAGCTTTGTACAATTACATTTCCTAAAAAGTAACTATACAACTTAGACCAAGCCTTAACTAGACTTGCGGCAATGAACCTAACTCCGTTAACCGAACAGAATGACCAGGTAAGTGTCTATCATGGGGGCCTCACCGAGTTCACGGCGACTTATTGGCTGACCCACATAGACTAGCATTGCCTTCGGCACCAACTGTTCGAAGTAACTTTATTAGATCCATGCCTGACAATAGGCTCTGATAACTTCTTCCGGCTCCTGCCTCGACCGGTGCATTATTACGACTTTGCCCCTTGGTTCCTCTCTATGACTTCATCTATCGGCATCTCTCTTATATTTCTGATATTTCTGATATTTCTGCTTGAACCTTTCATGTACTATTAGTTAAGACTGAGGTCCAATGCCCATCGGACCTCAGGTAATGGTTAACCTCATGCTTATGTAAACGATATATGTATGACAGGTATTCATGACATTTCAGCATATTCACTACAAAAGCCCATAACAGATGTAGGAAATACATAATCACATATGTAAAATAATAACCACACATAGTCAACGCTCATGCATGTTATTCATTGTCTGCACTATTCACCAGTGCCACGATGTACGGTCGTGTCCTCGCTCTAGGAAAACTTATCGGTGTTATTATGACATAACCCGTGTAAACTGAATGTATAAGTAGTGATCTAAGTCCCATACCTTAGTCACAGTGCATGACCCAAGACTAGGTCTTGTCCATGTCTTTATGAAATTAACTATCACATATAAGCATACTGTAACATCCCGACTTTTCAAAAGCAGTATAAAATTTTTTCATCAGAGTAGAGCACCGGAACAAGAGTGTAACTGATATATTGTTATAAAATGCCCACTGGCTAGTTACATAAACGGTTCAACAACCGAGAGTTTTCAAAAAGAAAAGAACAACGTCGGAAGTCTTCAGCGGATCTCGAACTTTGCTCGCTTCCCTCGCTTCCTCGGTCCCCTCGGTCCTCCCGAACCTGACGCATGTTAAGAGCCGAGATCCGCACCGGATCTCGTGTAACGGTTAACCTCATGTATACATACACACATATGGGTTACCAAACAACATATAAACCACACCCAACCAATGCACATGTATCGCTCCCAAAGATTACGTATGTATCGCTCCCAAAGATTATAAATGTATCGCTCCCAAGATTATAAATGTATCGCTCCCACTTTACAGATATATCGGCCTCAAAGATGGTATACATTATCTTCTAACATAATATGCATTCCAACAACACCCCACATATATACATATCATACACACATCACACACATACCATATACTAAGCATACCATATCCATCCGATTAGTGTTACAAAGACGCGAACGTACATCCATTAACCGAACAGTAATGGCCTGTAAGTGTCTATCATGAGGGCCTCACCGAGTTCACGGCGATCACCGATTGGCTGACCCACATAGACTAGCCTTGCCTTCGCACCAAACTGATCTAACATATTTGCATTCAATAAACATACCATAACAATACACATAGCACATATATGCATACCATAAACATCGTGAGTGTTACAAGACGGACGTACATACTTCCGTAAACCGAACAGAATGGCCGTGTAAGTGTCTACCATGGGGCCTCACCGACTTATACGGCGACTTATGGCACACCCACGTAGACTAGCCTTGCCTTCGCACCAAATTGTTCTAACATATTTGTATTCGATAAACATACCATAACAATACACATAGCACATATATGCATACCATAAACATCGAGTTAATGTTACAAGACGTGGACGTACCTTCGTTGACGGTAGACGGCACTTCCGTCGAAATCGTATTTTTTACTAAAACGTGAAATGGCTCGTAGGCAACAGAATGCCAGCAGATTAGGTTTTTCGACGCCCCAGCTTCGCTACAGATTTCCCCGCAGCTCCCTCTCATCTTTCTCTCTCTATTTTCGGTTTTTGCTCAAAGGAAGTGGTGTGAAATTTCCAAAGGAGCAAGGTCCTATTTATAGAGGATTTTGTGCTACTATTCACACTTTACCGTATGAATTCCTATTGGTCGGATCGCACATTACGTGATTAGGTGGCACAATCTTGGCCATCCAACCCTTTCTCTTTCTCCATATGAAATCATCCCCATGATGTCATCCATGTACTTTGATGATGTCACTTACTTCTTCAAGAAGTTTTATACCGATAAAGTCTCCGATTAAATGTCCGAAACGCGTAATCTCTGAAATCTCAAAATTTCGGTTAACTAGCTTTTGAAGACCTTCTCTTCCATACTAGAAATGTCTATTCCAACTATTTTTCTGATCGCTTAGGCCATTTCCGGATTGATGGAAGTTTCTCGAAACGTGTTCAAACGTGTCGCTTTCAAACGAAATCCGAAGTTCCAAATTTTTATAGACATAGATGCACCGATTTCAAATATGTCCATAAAATTCCCAATTCTTTCTCGCTTGTCACAACTCTAATTTTGAAGTCTTTACTTTCAACCTGGCTATCTCGCTCTTTTCTCGAGAATTTCTATTTCGTCTTATTAGGAAAAAGTCCTATTGACTTCTTAATTAACTTCCCAAGAGTTTAACTGAAGATAAAATTCCACTCGATCATTATTTTCCCTGACTTTGGAAATCCCATTCCTAGATCTCTAGATAGGATCCGTTTCCTAATTATTAAATTACTATTCACCATTTTTCACTTTAATTAATTATATTATTAAAATATTAAACTTAACTTAACAACTAAGTTTCTTATTTCTTATTCTATTTTTATTATTATTTTTTTATTTCGTTTTTTTTTTTATTTTCTGCCTCTCTTTTTTTTAATTAATTATTTAATTAATTATTTAATTATTTTTACATAATTTCTCACAACATTTTCCTATTGGTCAATTCTTGCATTTAGGCTTAAAAATACCTAAACTTATCCTTTTTCCTTCAAATTTTCCAATTAATTAGCCAATATATTTATGCTAATTTTTAGCTATTTATCACTAATTTTGGAGCTTTACATAATTATCTCCGAATTTCCTTTGCTTAAACCTAAGTAATTAGCCGTTAATTACCTAATTACTTAATTATCACTTGTTGATAATTTTCTTAATTATAATATCTTATTACCTCATAACACTTGCATTGACATTTGTACTTCCATGTCTCTTTCATTATACTAGAATTTGTGAGGGCATTATGGTCATTACCATATTTTTTTTTAGCATTCTTCTTCAATTTCTCCAAGTTTGTAATTTATTAAATTACCAAAATTAGAGATATACGCTCTCCCAATTTAAATGATTATTTCATTGCCCTTTAGGATTTTTCACCATTTTCCTAAGTTATTTACTCCTCCCAGGGGTATTTTGGTCATTTTGGCACTTTGGCCCTTAAATTCCCTAATTCAAATTTCGGGGTATTACACATACAATAAGCATCAGGTTAGTGTTACAGTACGCCGCGAACGTACCTTTCACCGTGTAATGGCCAAACGTCCGGCCTTTTGAACCCGACTCCGGACTTCCCGGATATCCTAAAGGGTGATACCGTATCTATTAACTCATTAACAATATCCTAACAGATATCCTAGTCACAAATGACTATTTTACCCCTGACTTCGCTAACTGACGAAATTTCGCCAGAGCTTCGCTACTTTGACTCTAATCTTCCAAAATTTTGCTATATAACTTTCTTCATCCATATTTTCGAAATCCAATCATATTTAATCATAAAAACATGATAACAACAATATATTGGAAGATTAAAGATCAAAATAACATCTAAGCTATGAACTACTAAACAAAAGACTAAAACCTAAAAGCTAAGGACCGAAGAACTTACCCAGAACCTTGCTACTCCTTCTCCAGAGCTCTTCCTTCTCCCTTCCACTCTCAAATTTTGAAATTGCTCTTTGCAATTGGTGTGAGAATTCAAATGGAAGGAGAGGCCTATTTATAGAGTTTTGGTGTGGCAAATTGGTAATTCCTTTGAACTTTCTCTCCTCCATCCTTTGCCATTGGATCTAGGGTTAGATTGCATCTTCCATCCTCACCATCCAACCCTCCAAACCGTCCCTATCACACTCTCTCTCCTTATCTCTTCATTTTTCAATGATATCTTATCCTTTAGAGATTTCCTCTTACTGATTAATTCCCTTACTTAGTGTTCTACTTGCATATGCTTATAAATCTCAAATACTTTCGAGGTAAACTTTGAAGTTTATGTAATCTCTTGAGAAGCACTTGAAATAACAAGAATTATGGTTCAATTTGGGGTTTTTACTAGCCCTTTAGTCATTTTAGGATTAACCCCGAAAGTTACGGAAATGACTTTGAGATAACCTACTTCGGGCTAAAAATATACTTGTTTATAATGAGTCCTTATATTTGATCTTTAGTTAACATATTTCAAGATACAATTTAATTTCTATCGGTTCTCATTTGAATTTAATCCTAGTAGCTTTTTCACAAAATATCTTCTTTCACTTCCTTGGCCCTCATGCATCCACACAAACACATATTCCTCTCTCCTTCCCTCTTCAAATTCGAATTGCATGGTTGATTTTTGACCATGGATGTTGCTTTCCCACTTGCACAAATATCCTATGAACTAAGTGTTCCTATTGGCTAACACAATTTGGCAAGGATTAAGGTTTATTTAATTAGGACCTTTAGATTAACTTTATTAGATTAAATCTTGGCCCTTGATAGAAGTTGCAATTGTTGACTTTTCAACATTCATTAGCCAAGCTTAATTAATCCCTAATCCAATGCTTAATTGCCCTTGCATTGTATCTCCCATTGATTAATTAATTGGTTTACTTCCTAATCCAAATCATTAGAGTAATATTAATAAATTACTCTTATCTTCCATTGGCCCTCATGATTTCGAAAATAATGGCCTTCATTAGATGATCCTAATTTGCCTCTAATCATCTTGAAGGATTATGCACTAATCTTAATTAGTGCAAGGTAATTTATTTATCTATTGTTGCCAATTCCCATCAATTTGTTTAAGTGTTTACATAACACTTTCTTGCTTATTTTAGCCATAATTAATTATCTACTAATTGTTGGTAATTTTCTTTAATTGGATTAATTATTTTCTCACAACTTTTGGGTTTACTTCGGTCATTTATGGACCATGCATTATTTTAAAATCATAGGGCAACTTATGTTCCCTAAAATAATATTGGACTTTTGCCTCTTTAAATTTCAAGGAAAATAAACCAATAAATTGTCAAAATTAGAGACAACATGTTTTCCTATTTTAAATAGGTACTAATTGCCAAAATATAAATTTTGGGGTATTACAATGGAACGCAAGCAAGCTCGCATAGGTACGGTTCCAAAATCTAACTTTAATCTAAACGCGGTTGAACGATCCGCCTAAGGGATCTGTAAAGTTTTTTTTTATTCCACTACGTGTTGGGATCCCTACAACTACATGGTTACAAAAGATGAGTAAAAAATATTCATTGAATGTTAGTTTGAACTTTTTGTATTTTTAAGGCTAACATGAACGATAAGTCAGTTAAATTTCATCTAAGCTGGTAGTGGAGAACTGGAGAAAATTAAAGAAAAGGATTCAGATAGTTTTGAAAATTACAGAAAGATGGCAACGATGTGAGGAGGTGGAGATAGATGGCCTGATAGGTAAAATTGGGATTAAAATAGAGAAGGGAAATTGAAAAGAGTAGGGTTGAACTGTAGTATTCAAAATATTTATGGCATTTTCTGTAATTTTTTTCAATTCTTTATTGCCAGATAAAATGAAATTTAGCTGAATCATGGTTCATGTGAGCCTTAAAAATATAAAAAAGTCAAACTAACGATCAACTAACAGTTAATGCCACATAATTATTTTTACACCTAAAAAAATACTTAGTATCAGTATCAGTATTAGTATTAGTATTAGTATTAGTATTAGTATTAGGTGCACTTCTAAATCACATCACCTTACTATTTCCTCTCTCATTATGTACTACATTTTTTATATCTAATTTTTGAGACTTACCATGCTTCATTTCTTCCGCCACACCCTTGCAAACAAAAACGGAAAAACCTACCACTCTGGTCCTATTTATAAGTCCCTTTTGACCAAAAAAATTGTTCCTATTTATAAGTCCCTTTTGACCAAATCAATGAGATTGTGACAATTTTGCCCATATTATTATACCAATGAAAATAGAGAGAGAAGAGAAAGTTAAAAAGTACTCATTCATAAATTAGGGTAAAGTTGAAAATTCACCCCATAATCATTGAGCTGCCTACTTCTCCTTGGTATGTGTGGTTTGGTCAAAAGGGACTTATAGTGGTATTCCAACGTGGGAGTCAATCCAGAGCTCCACTTCTTCCTCACTGACCATCCAACATTCTCTTACCACCTTCACAAGTTTTCTTCATTTAAAAACTCATAAATTTGAACAAACAATCTCCATATGGGCCGTGAAGTTTTCAGTTGTGGGGAAACTCGCCTATTTCTTCTTCTTCCGCCAGACCCTATAAACAAAAACCTTCTCTCACTGTTCCGCATTGGCTACAGCAGATCGGAAATCGCCACCCACCAAAGCTCCTCCTTATGCTCTGCCAAAGTCTCCGCATTTGACGGCCTGCCAATTTAATGGGACATTCGGCCTTCATCTTCTCAGCACAATTCCCTTGAATCTATCACCACCGATATCTGATTTGTGGTTATGATCGAAGAAGAAGAATGGTAAGTCTGAAAATTTGGGGGTGAAGAATGATCCTGGAGGAAAATTAGTACGGAGAGAGAAAGGGAGGGAGTAATTAATCATTTGAAACATTAAAAAAGTTAGGAGTGGGCCCACAGTGTGATTTGTCCATTTACATTGGTCAAACCATATATTCCCAGGTTCAATTAAGAATTTGTCTGGTTGACCAGGTTCACTTAAGAATTTAAAAAAACAAAGAATTTTTCTGGTTGTTATGAAACTTATTGGTACTTTTTGGCAATGAGATCGCGGAGGGGTGAGTCTCTTGCTCTAACCCAACCGGCCAACCCACAGGAAATTTAATACTACCTTTGATATATCACTACTACCAATGGAAAAAAGGGAAAAAATTATAAAAATAATCGCAACTTGGCAATTATTTCCACTCTATGAATAGTCTATCTGGTCAACGAAAATTTGAAAAAAAAAAAAAAACACTGGATAATAGTCTTTTGTCCCATCCACATCCACATGATAACTTGAACTAGGTGTCTTTAATTTGGATTGTGGTGAAGAAAAACAATAAATGTGAATATTTTAAATTAGATGGTGAGTTTGAATTAGTGATTCTGCATTAATTGTGGATTACGATATTGATTTTGATATTCATTCTGATGCTCATTTTCATATTGTTTCTGATGTTCATGTTGATGTTCATTCTGAATATGGGATGAATTCTGATGTTAATATTGAGCTGCTTAGACACAACTATGCTTCTGTGCATTTGATTTCAGGCATATAGGTGTGCACAATACAGAGCTGGTGCAACCACCCAAGCTTCTTCCCTCAACCCGGCAGCCACCTAAGTTAGAATTGAAGTCTTTGCTTAATCACTTGAAATATTCCTTTCTGGAGGTGAATGAGCAACTGCCAGTCATTATGGCAAACAACCTTCTACCTGATCAAGAAGAGAAGCTGTTGAGATTGTTGAAAGCAAATAAGAAGGCAATTGGGTGACCTTAGGTGATATTGTTGGCATTAGCCCTTCCATGTGCATGCATAAAATTTTGTTGGAATAGGATGCTAAGCCAGTGAGACAACCCTAGAGATGCCTGAATCCCCTTATTCTGGATGGGGTGAAGAAGGAAGTGACTAAGCTTCTGCAAGCTGGTATTATTTACCCCATCTCTGATAGCTAGTAGGTTAGTCCAGTTCAGGTGGTTCTCAAAAAGTATGGAGTGACTGTAGTAGCCAACTAAAAGAATGAGCTAGTCCCTACAATAGTTCAGAATAGATGGAGAGTATTCATAGACTACAGGAAGCTCAACCAAGCCACCCGCAAGGATTACTATCCCTTGCCCTTTATTGATCATATGTTGGAACGGTTGGCTAGTAAGTCCTACTATTGTTTCATGGATGGCTACTTGGACTACTTCCAGATCCACATTGCACCTGACGATCAAGAGAAGACAACCTTCACATGCCCTTTGGAACTCATGCCTACGTAAGGATACCCTTTGGACTTTGTAATGCACTTAACACCTTTCAACGTTGTATGGTGAGCATCTTTTCTGAATTTTTAGAGGATTGCATGGAGGTATTCATAGATGATTTCACTGTGTATGTGTCTTCTTTTGATGTTTGTCTGGATAATTTGGCTAGATTCTTGAATATATGCACATAAATTAATATGGTGTTAAACTTTGAAAAGTGTTAATTCATGGTTGAGTCAGGGATAGTTTTAGGACACATAGTGTCTAGTAAGGATATTGAGGTAGATCCTGCTAAGATTGATGTTATTACTGCTTTATCTTACCCTAAATTTGTGCAGGAAGTTTTTTCTTTTCTTGGTTATGCAAGATTCTACTAGCGCTTTATTCAAAATTTCAACTAGATTGTCTGACCCCTATCTAACCTTCTGCATAAAGACATAGATTTTGTACTTGATGATGAGTGCAAGTCAACCTTCAATTATTTGAATCGTTGCCAAACCACAACTCTAGTGATCTAACCACCAGATTGGTATCTTCCATTTAAGTTGATGTGTGATGCCCAACTATGTTGTTGGTGCTATTCTTGATCAACAGGTGAACAAAGCCTCTCATGTCATTGTATATGTATCCAATTACACCACCACTGAGGAAGAAATTTTGGCTATAGTGTTTTCATTTGATAAGTTTAGGTCATATCTACTAGCCACTAAAGTAATTGTATTTTTTGACCATGCGGCTTTGAAGTTTCTTTTGAAGAAGGCAGATGCTAAGCGTCGACTCATTCAGCGGATGTTGTTGCTCCAAGAATTTGATATTGAGATTAAAGATAGGAGTGGAGTACAAAATTGGGTTGCTGATTACTTGAGTCGCATCAATCACTCTCCTTCTAACCACTCTTCCATTTGAGATGATTTTCTTAGTGAGCATCTTTTACAGCTGCAAGGTAAGCTTCCTTGGCATGTTGATTTGGTTAATTATTTGATTGATAGTCTTTTACCTACTGATTCCACTAGGGCCCAAATTCTGAAATTGAAAAGTGAATCTAAATATTATGTTTGGGATAACTCTTAATTATGGAGATTCTGTAGTGACCAAGTAATTAGGTGGTGTGCGCCTAATCATGAGTTTAAGTCCATCTTACATTTTTTTCAAGCATCTGCATGTGGTGGTCACTTTGGACCCCAAAGAACTGTTAGGAAAGTATTGGACTTTAGTTTATTTTGGCCTTCCCTAATTCATGATTCTCATTTGTTTTGTAGCATTATATCAGTCTGTTATATGATCTAAAAAATGTGTCAAGATGCAACCTTTTCTTCTGCTATATGCGAGATAGTGTTCAAAATACAACAACTTACTACGTCTATCCCCTATTTCCACAAATGCATGAATTCCAGCATAATTCATCAAATAGCATGCATTAAAGCTTAGGATTATCATACAAAACAATCATAACATATGGGAAATATATGGCAAAAATATTACTCATCCGAAGGATTGGAGCAAGAGATTAGATGATGCTTTGTGGGCATATCGGACTGCTTACAAGACTCTGATTGGGATGTCTCCCTATCAGCTTGTCTTTGGTAAGGCATGTCATATTCTGGTTGAGTTGGAGTATCAGGCATATTGGGCTATTAAGCAATATAACATGGACTTGTCTAACTCAAGGATGGAATGGAAGTTGCTGTTGCAAAAGCTGGATGAGCTTAGATTGGATGCCTATGAGATTTCGCGGTTGTACAAGGAAAATACAAAGGCATTCCATGATAATTAAATCCTGAGAAGAGAGTTTGTTGTGGGCCAAAAGTCCTTCTATTTAATTCTCATCTAAAGTTTATGCTTGGTAAACTTCGATATAGATGGGATGACCCTTTGTGATTACTAATGTATTTCCTTTTGGTGCTTTGTTGAGTTGTGTGATCCACCCAAGGGAGGACCTTCAAAGTGAATGGACATTGCCTCAAAGAATTTTGTGAAGGATTCCAAGCAGCAACTTGCGGAAGCAGAGATTCGGCTTATTGATGTTACTTACCCTCCATATGAACCTTGGGGAGTATTCTTCTTTCTTTCTCTATTTTCCTTTTTTTTTAATTTCTTCCATTTTCCCACTTTGATTTTTCAAAGAATAAGTTTTTGTGAATTATACAGTCTCTCTTTCTATGATTGCTTAGCTACACATATTGTGAACTTGGATATTTTGGTTTTGATGGATAATTCTATTTGGGCTGTAATTCTTGACTCTTGGATTACTTGCCTTGATAGTTGATTTTGTAATTTCGATTACATAATTTGATATTGACCTTTGTGAGATTTTGGGCCTGCATGGATGAAATTCATCTTCTACCATTATTTCTTTCATGTGTGCTTCTGCTCATGATTTATATTCTCTAGAACTTTCTCTCTTTCTTTTTAAAACCGCATTATTCACTTACATGTATAAATATGATGGAAGCTTTTTTTCTTTCATTTTCCCACTTTGGCCAAATAGCATATCCCTTGCATTATATTCCCTTTGTGCCTTTTTGACTCATTCTTTCCTAAGCCACATTACTATCCTAAGTGTAAAATTCTGCTCCATGGAAATGTATTGAGCATTGGTTTCACCTTAGTTTTGTGTTTAAGTGTGGGGGTTGCCCAAGAATGCAACATTTTAAGTGTGTTAGGGGTGGGGTATTTAATTTTGTGCCATTCATTTTTTGTCATTGTGGTTGTGTAAATAAAAATAAAATAAGAAAAAGAAATAGAAAGAAAGAAAGAGAAAGAAAACGGACACACACACACACACATAAAAGAAGAAATAGAAATAAAAATAAAATGAAAATGATATTTAAGTGATTTCATATTCTTAACTAGTGTTCTTTTAAATTTCTTGGGTGCTTAGTCTCTCATGTCCATACTTATACACACCTTTACCCTACCCCATTACAGCCTTGAATAATAAGCCCTCTTGATTTATGCATGCATGTGTTATGAGTAGTGGAGAAGTAGAACTTGAGCAAGCTTATGGCAGGACAATTTTCTTGAGTGGAATTTGAGTGATACACTTATTAACTCTATACACTTGAATGATTGATTGAGGGCATCTTGATAGATTGTCGTTGAATGAGATTAACATCATTGATTGAGATTGTGATATTTTGTAATTTGAGATGAAGGAATTTTTGTCTTGATTGGTTGATCATTTGAAGCTTTGTGATCCTTGTTCTTCTTTTTTTTTTTAATTTTTAATTTTATTTTTGGCAATTGTTAGAAAGGAGAAGTTTTTCTTTTAGTCTTTATCTTTTAATTTTGCTTAGGAGTGCAAAAAGATAAGTGTGGGAGGATTTGATAATTGAATATTATTACACTTATTTGTATCTCTTGGTTAATAAATTTAGGATTGTTTAGTTCATAAATAATGGGCTTTTGAGCTTAATTGGGCTTTTAATTGGATTTAATTCGTTTTTATTATTAAATTCCATATTTACAGTGTTTGAGTATTTTTATCATAAATTTTGATCTAGGTATCCGATTAGGCTCATTCTTGTCTCATTTTTTAGATGATTTAAAGAGATACAAATGATATGCAGACTTTAAAGCCAAATTTGGAGAAGAACATGGACACAATTGGATCCAAAGTCAGACACAAAACTATGGGGTTTTCTTTATTTAATTGGGCCTGATTTTGTAATTGAGGACTATTTATAATTTGTTTCCATTTTGGGCTAAAACTTTGAGAGCCCATTTCGTTTTAGGTTAGGTTAAGACATAGCATAGAGAAAACATATTCATTCACGTTTTTAACATTAGAGTGGATCAAAATACATCGCACTTATCAATGCAATTGTCTAATGTTGCAACTTTGTGTCTATTATATTATACATTGTCTCATTGCATAACATATTTTTCCTTGGTGATCTTAAAGTTTCTCAAAAATATTTTCAAAAGAATTGACAAGTGTTGTCATCATAAAAAAGGGGGAGAATGTTAGTTCTCGAATTATAAGTTTGATGATATCAAACACTTGCAAAGAAAGTAGTTTTGATGATTCAAGTCATTTGAGTGTGCATTAAATAACACTTGAGTATGCAACTATTTTTGAAACCAAAACTTGAATAAGAAAGCATTTTTAAAGCATCCTGGTTTGGACACACTCGAGTGTTACTCTTAACACTCGATTGTTGGCTTAACACTTGCAACATATGTGCCTGACACTCGCTTCATCTTGCGAAGTGTTGTGTTAAACCCTCAAGTGTTACATAGAAGAGTGTGATGAATACTCGAATGTATTAATGAACACTCGAGCGTTCTCCCAATACTTGTAAGAATAATACTTGATAGATGCATCAACACTAAAGGTATTCAGGTTAACACTCGATGTGATATCTAACACTCGAGTGTCAAGGAAAACATTTGCAAGGTTAGTGCTTGACACTCAATGATGAAGAGTAATGCCATTTCTCATAGGCACACTCATAGTATGGTTTGAAATACTTGAGTGTGACACTCGAGTGAGGCATCATGACACTCAAGTGTCTGGTAAAGTTCTCATCTCTCTAAGCTTCATAAATGGTCATTTATCATTTACTAGACACAGATTCATCAATACTCGAGTATGGGAAAACAACTCACACCAGAGTGTGACACTCGAGTGATACTAAGTAACACTCAAGTGTGTCTGGAAGAATTTATATTAAATAATCTAAGAAAATCGTCTTCTAGAAAACAATGTTAACAATACTCAAGTGTGAAAAATAAACACTTGAGTGAGCCAATATGACACTTGAGCATGACTTCATCTTGTACTGAACCTTTATCTTCAAGAATTCAAATTTACTGATTATCATCTAGTAACTTTTTTTTTTATTACTCATAATACTTCTCAATGCTATTAAACATATTTGGTTATGAGTTTCAGATGATTTGAATCATGGATTAAGTCCAAAAACAAAAAATCAAATTTGTGTCAGAACATTAAATGTGGACACAGAAACAGAGCAAAAAAAAGTGAACTCAGAGCAGGTCAATGAGTTTCTCCAAAAGCGTCAATTGTAGCGTAGTGAAAGCAACCCAACCTTAAGCAATTGCAGAGACCAAAGGGATGTCGTAAGAAGATCTGTAGCAACGATGCGAAAGCAACTTCTCAAAATCTTCCAACGACTTTGGTTTGAGTCTAACAGACAAATTGATCAAACCCAACAGAAAACTTCAATGGTCATTAATGGTGTTCATCTATAAATACAAGAGCATTCCATTCGGAGCCAACGAACCATCGATGATAAATTTATTGCTCATTAATACTCTTTGAGATATCTTGTGATATTCATATTCTTTAGTATTCATATATCTACTCTGTGAGAGAGTCTTTATCATTTAATTGATTATTGTAAAATTTCAGGATAGCGGGACCTTGAGTGTGGTTGTTTGATTACACTTGTAAGGGGGAGTGATTCATAGTGAGGACTACTCTATAAGAGCTTGTGTAATCATTGAAAGATAGTGGAAATTTCATAAACACTCTGAGGACTAGATGTAGGTCAAGATATTAAGGCCGAACTAGAAATCAAAGTAGAATGGAAACAAAGGAGATGGATTTCTTCAAAACCCTTCCTTATTGATTTCTGATACACTGTGACTAACAAGTAATTATTGCCAATTGATACAGGGGCTTTGGTTGCTTTACGGGCAAAGACACTTTTGTGTAAGTATTCTCTCAATTTGTGCCTCATTAAATTTGTTAGGAATTTTAACACCCATTAGGCTTCTTAGAGACTCGACCTAGGCTAGATTCCACTTTTACTATAGTTTTGCTTATTTTTCTTTGGGAAAATTCCATTTAAATACCAGTTCAATTTGTTAAACCCCTAGAAGTCCATTGAATCAGTTAAAGGACAGAGAAGGGACATGGGGCAATGAGGGATATGCAAATTGGAGTGAAAATTCAACACTGCCCTTTGGAAAGAACAAAGTCAATGTTTTTCATCATCAAAACATATGAGAACTAACAATGGCTTCTCCAATAATCATTGTTGCTTTACATCTCGGTAATTACCATTACGGAATTAGTAACTACAATTCTTGGATTGGTAATTCCTATTACAAAATTTGTTATAATTGAACCTTATTTGTTGTTTCATCAGAGACATAAGTGATAAACTTGAAGAACGCACTAGTAATTACCATTACCAAACTAGTAACTACCATTGCAGAATTGGTTATTCCCATTACAAGATTTGTTATAATTGACCAACATTAATGATGTTTCATAAGAGACACAAGTGGTAAACTTGATGAAAGCACTAGCAATTACCATTACGAAACTAATAACTATCATTGCATGATTGGTAATTTCCATTACAAGATTTGTTATAATTTACCAACATTAATGATGTTTTTAAGAGACACAAGTGGTAAACCTGATGAAAGCACTGGTAATTACCATTAATGAACTTGTAAATACCATTAACAAATTGGTAATTCCCATTATGAAATTTGTTATAAATAATTTATTTTTTGTTAATACCATATCCTTCATTGACAATAACAGTCATGATTTACAAACATCATGAACAACAAAAATGAATATTATCCATCCATTTATGGAGAGCACCGAGATATGTACAGTTGGCAACAATCCTAAGTTCTTAATGAAAAATTAATTAACATAATGTGCCTTTACTAATAATTATCATGTCTTTCTTCTCTTCCCGTGGATCGCTTGCATATGAAGGAGTCCCAATGTAGCATCCTTGGTCTTATGTAATTCATGGTTGACAAGCCACCACATGAGGTTGCACCTATACTCAAGCACCTCATCATCCTCATACTGCATATTTGCACCAGGAGTCCAATTATGCAACCAAATTATGACATGGATGCCACAGTCTTTGCTACACAACACAGAAACACACAAGTTAACAAATATACAACAACCCAACATTAATGATGTTGCCACAGAATGACACTCACAAATTGGGTTGTTGTGGAACGGGTGCCCAAATAATGATAAGCTAGCAACACAATATAAATTACCGTATATACCTATAAAATGAGACACCTTAAGATCATTAGAAATGAAGGAACCAGACATAAAGTTTAAACATCAAAATTATCCCAAAACAAACAAATGGAACAACAAATTATATGACAAAACTTACTTTATGTATCAGCCCATCATCAATCACTGCACTGCTAATCTTCTTGAACAGTTTCGTCACGGTGCCTCAATCTCACTTACACTAACTGCATTAGAACCCAAAACAGATATAAACAGATTAATATCACTGTTTCTATTCATATATTGTTGGGATCCGTACACGCAGCGGAAGGAATTTCATCCATTAAATCTTACGAATCCCAAAGGAGGATCTATCAACGGCGTTTAAATTAGGTTTACTAGGAACTGTACCTTTGCGAATTCGTGTTCGTTCTTTCTCGAACTTGTGGGTTAACATCTTCTTGCTCGATCAATCTCTAGGAGCCGACTCTACGAATCCACTCCCTCTACCGGTATCCACATCGAACCGTTCTCCAACACGGACGGCAGCGTGCTAGCACTTTCTTACTTTGCGTCTCACGTCTTTTCTCTCTAGGGTTTTCTTTTCACGGCTCGTCTCAATTTTAATACGACTTGATCATTCTGTTATATGGTTTCTCAAACCCTAATGAGCCGTATTAAAATATTCAAAAATAATATAAGTTAATCTTGAAATACAAATTTGGATTAAAATAATATATTAATTAAATCATCAAACGAGATATAATCTAATCTATTTATTTAATCCAAATTAAAAGCTTGCTAATTTAATTTATCTTTATAAATTAAATCTGAGATATGATATATGTCTATTTAATTAAATCTGAGATACTATTTCTCAATTCAAATTAAAGCGAGATATATGATATCTCTATTCGAAAATTAAATCTGAGGTACAATATCTCTATTTGTTTTAGATATTTAATTTATCAAATAAATTAAATACAAAACAAATATTATATAATAATATTATAATTTGTATTAAATATTATTATTATATTATTTTCAAATTTAATAATATCTATATCTATATAACTATATATATATCCGTCCTAGATTAAATGTTGTATTCATTAAATCTTAGACATATCTGAGATTCAATGAATCTGGACACTTTCGCTCGTATTGGGCTATTCTTGTGTTCGACCCTGCAGGCCCACATGAGATTGGCAGCAGGCCAATACTTTATTAGCCCACAAGTCCTAAGCAACCTCTAGCAAGACATTGCGACTACCCAACACATATGGGGATCGATGATACGATACTACCTATCATACCACCATGTCACATCCCTTTTGTCACGCGATAATTTGGTCAAGGATGAGGCATGGATAATGTCAACGTCCTGTTCTTGACCATTACTTTCTCAATTCTTGAGTAGTCTAACAATTGAAATGGAAACTCTTTTCCATCGTAGTTTGGCCATACATTTCTAAGACTCACTCATCGAGTGGCCCAGTATTATCTCTCTACAAATGTGAGGGACAAATTCCATCTTGACCGTTCACATTCCTCTGCGTGAAAACCACTGATCCCGATCAAAGCCTTTATCATCACCTGGTCAAAGGTGACTTTTGACTAGGTCAAAGATTGATGACTCTCATGTAGGAATCCGTGATGATCTCAGGTCAAAGGGCATTGTGATGTGACTATACATGAGAAAAAATTATGACTTAATCCATGCAGCTTTCTCATGGTGGGTCAGTCCAGTACCTTGTACTCTTATAAGTGCTTATGACTTTGATTCATATCTCCATACTCATCAAAGTCATACTGGTTTTATTTCATCTTTGCTCCCGCATAGATGACTGACCAGGGACATTTAGGACAATCTATATGATATGTCCAATGATACAATTATCACTATAAACATGCAAATGAAATGATAACTAAATGGAGAATACTTTAAATGACATTAACGTTTAAAGTATAATGACTTGCCTCTAGGGCATAATTTCCAACATATATATATATATATATATATATAGAGAGAGGGTGAATATGTTAGAGAATTTCGTAAATTTCTTTATTGTCTTGAAGCCCACAAGGCTAAGTACAGAAGAATACATTAACAAGCATTATGAGATAGAGAAGTTAATCAATGGAAAATATAAAAAAGATGATCAATTTATCAGATCAATGTTAACCAGGGAGAGAAAAGCAACATAGTATCTAGAAGATATATCTTTATTTATCTTGATTCTGTCCATTAATGTATCAACAAATGGTCAAGGCAGACGTTCATTATCAATGGAGTTCTCTGTTTGCAACTTTTCTTCCGTTATCCTTCCTTTTCTTTCAATTAATTTCATCTTCTAACATTAAACCCCAATCGAGGCCCAAAAAGGGAAAGTAAAAGGCTCTATCTCATTCACCAAGAAATGCATGATGGGCAACACGTTGTACAGATTAAGAGGAAACTAGTTACAAAAGTAAACTTTGATTAAAGGAAGAAATGATTATGCATAAAATTCACGTAGAGGCCAACAACAACGGAAAACACCTTAAAATGTGAACTCAAAACTTCTATAAAGACACATATAGACTATCTCCCTTGCAAGAGCTTCTGGATCATCTAAACCTGTAGTTTGCTTAGACACATCAGTATCGCAACAATTTATTGCAGCAACAAATAACCGTTTTAATCCTTCTAAGAATTGCAACATTTTTGTTTCTAGATGTCAAAACACTCCATACTTGAAAGTGAGGAAAAAACTACCTTTTAACTAAGTGTATAATTTTGAATAAAAAAAAATCTTAATCTCATCAAGAGATTAAAAATAAATTTGTGTCTTCATTAACATCACTTAAGCATGGAGATCAAATATAAACTTCTCACAATTCTTGCAAATTCATAATCAATATCTCATTGGAAGTTACAAGTTGATCCTTCCATACGCATAGTCATGAAGGGAAAAGATAAACAGTAGAGGTGTAGAGAGCTCAACGTGATTTGATCAAAATGACACATGGAGATTAAGATGACTCATCTGAAATTTGCCCTTTCAAGCATGAGTGATCAAAACCTCTGTTTCCATTAAAAACAAATAATCTACATCTTCAGCCAGAAATATCATTAAAGAGCATCCATAAATTCTATCTACCAATCAACTAGGTTATAAAGTCGGTTAAAGGTTATCAGATTAAGAAAAACGCAAAAACATGTTAGCAATTTGATTGCCCGCAAAACAAGACAATTGGAAATCAAAATTCAAGAGAACGATTCAGATAGTGACAAAAACTTCCTCATCAATGATAAGATCTTACCTCGATATACAATAGTCAAAAGAAGAAGAAGAAAAAGCAACATTGCAACACTAGGCATGCCCCTGAATAGAACCATAATCCTAGATGTTGAACCCAAAGCGAAGAAGTTTTCGAAAATCTAGTTTCCAAATGTTTGGACAGTAATAAACGGATTCATCTTCATTAGTTGTCGATTAAACAAAGTGCACAACTCACTGATTCACGACGTCGCGATGAAGATGAAGAGCGGACGCTCACTAGGGCAGTCAAATGAGCGAATGAGAATGAAGTGACCTTCCTCCCTCCAGTGTCTTCAAAGGTAATGTCGAATTTTCACCCCAATTTGCATATCCCTCATTGCCCTTGTCCCTTCTCAGTCTTTTAAGAAATTCAGTGGGTTTCTGGAGGTTTAACAAATTCAACTGGTATTTAAATGAAAATTTTCCTTTTTCTTTTATTAGCCCCTACAACAAGGTATTTAATGAAAATAATTTAAAAGGTATTTTAAAGAAACCAACACACTTTTCGTGTGCAAATAACTAATTAAATTAGTTAAGTAATTCCTCTCCCATATTAAAGACATGACTCCCTCCTCCCTCCCTTTCCTTCTTAACATATCATTGTTTGAATGAACAGGTTCCTTTATATAAGATGGGTAATTTGGATATGTCAAAACATTTTCAACTCAGCTATGAGTTTTCTTTTTTTGTTTGACCTTGAACTCAGCTTGGAGTTTGAACGGTCTTTAATGTAATAAAGTTTGAAGATGGGACAAAACTTCAAGGATTTAATAAATCTGTATTAATATGATTAATATGAAATGTGAACAAGTACTTTTTTATGTTTTTAGTTGGAACCTCCTCAATGTAATAAAGTTATGCACGTGAACGTATGCATACTAGTCAGACTATGTTTGGTTTGAAGGGAAGAGAAGGAGGGGAGCTTCTTTCTTTAGTATGAAAAGTCAAATATGATCATAAATTTGCATCGTTTTCCACACAAACGTTTCATATCATGGTTATATCACTTTTCACACTAAGGAGGGACGATCCCCTCCCTCCTCTCCTCTCCCCTCAAACCAAACATAACTTAGAAGAAGCTCTGGTAAAAAAATCACAGAAGAAGCCAAATAGTTTATAAATTTTGAACACGGCATGGATCCCAATCAGTACTTTATCATTATCATAACCACTAGGTCCACCTTCCCGTTACAAATATAATACAAAATTTCTGACAATTTGCAAACTCATAGTCGGTCTCCCCAACGAGAAGGGCCAAAAATCTGACAACTCAGTCTTCGATCAACTGGATAAAACAAACATGAAGATCTGCACAGCTCAGTATAGCTCTCTATCTACCAACAGCATGAAGTTTTTGAGTTCTTCCCTGCTGATAATCCTCTTCGTCTCAGCTTTGCCTTTACTGTGTTTATCTTCTTCAGATAATTTGTTGTCTCTATCGGTGGAGAACCCAGAACATGTTATCAAATCAAGAAACAACAATTTCACTGCTGGGTTCTATGGTGTCGGTGAGAATGCTTTCGTTTTCGCTGTATGGTTCACTGAACCTCAAGGTCAAAACTTGACTGTCATTTGGATGGCAAATCGTGACGTACTGGTGAACGGAAAATGGAAATATGGTCTTGAACGATGCAGGTCAGGTCGATGTTTGGGCCACCAACACAACTTCATTCAAACCTCCACATCTGATTCTTAAAGACGATGATAATCTCATTCTTATTGAACCCCCTAAACATACGGTGTGGCAAAGCTTTGATTTTCCAACAGATACACTTGTTCCTGGACAGAGACTCACTAGACATGCTAGCCTTGTCTCCTCCAAAAGTCAGACTAACCCATCTTCTGGTTTTCATAAATTATTTTTTGATAATGATAATGTTATTCGTCTTGTCTACGATGGCCCTGAACTTTCGAGTATTTATTGGCCACCTCCATGGAATCTACCACAGCAAAATGGCAGGTCCACCTTCAATGCAAGTTGCTTTGCATTTCTTGATTTGTATGGTGATTTCATCTGAACTGATAATTTTACTAGCAAGACATCAGACTGTGCCCTTGTGATTCAGAGACGATTAACCATTGATACTGACAGTAATGTCAGGGTTTATAGTAGAAGAAATCGGGGAGAGAAATGGTATGTTTTATGGAAAAAAAGTTCTGCAGGTTTTAGCATCCATGGCATTTGTGGCGAAAATAGTTTCTGCAAATACGAACCTTATACTGGTCCAACATGCTCATGTCTTCCAGGTTATAGGTTTAAGGATGAAAGCAACTTGTCACTTGGTTGTAAACCAGACTTCAATTGGTCTTGCAAAGCAACCCACAAGATTCTGACTTTCTATACAATACCTAATGGTGATTTTTACGGGTATGACCAAGGGACTTACCTTAACATTACATTTGATGAATGTAAAAATCAATGTTTGACGTTATGTAACTGCAAAGGTTTTCAATATTTATGTTACCCAAAGACCCTTTTGGTCAATGGCTATCTTTCTCCTGCATTCAAGGGAGGTTTTCACTTGAGACTCCCTAATTCCAGCTCATTAACTTTTCAAGAACGCAATACGAAGTGTGAGCTTGTCAAGTCTATAAAGCTTGATAGAGTTTATGTCTCAAGACAAGATAGTGTTTTAGTGAAGGTGTTTCTGTGGTTAGTGTTAGCAATTGGAATCTTTGAACTTGCATGCATCTTTCTCTTTTGGTGTCTGACCTGAAAAAAGCCAGAAAGCAACAAAATTATGATCATTTTAATGGAACTGGGTTTAGAAAGTATAGCTACTCAGAGTTGGAAGAAGCAACAAGTGGTTTCAGTGAAGAGATTGGAAGAGGAGCTGGAGGAACTGTGTACAAGGGTGTGCTAAAAGATGGGCGAGTAGCTGCAATCAAGAGACACCACGAAGCAAACCAATTAGAAAGTGAGTTTCTTGCAGAAGTCAACTTAATAGGAAGGCTTAACCACATGAACTTGATCGAGATGTAGGGCCATTGTGCTGAAGGAAAGTACAGGATGCTGATATATGAGTAAATGGAAAACGGTTCTTTGGCAGAAAACTTGGAATCCAAGAAATCACTTGATTGGAGAAGGAGGTACGAAATCGCTCTAGGAACAGCAAGAGGACTTGCATATCTTCATGAAGAATGCTTGGAGTGGGTTCTACATTGCGACATAAAACCTCAAAACATACTTTTAGATTCAGATTATAAGCCAAAAGTTGCAGATTTTGGATTGTCAAAGTTGCAGAACAGAAATAACCTCAACAATCCAAGCTTCTCAAGGATCAGAGGAACAAGAGGGTATGTGGCACCGGAGTGGGTTTTTAACTTACCAATAACTTCCAAGGTTGATGTTTATAGCTATGGAATTGTGGTCTTGGAAATGATAACATGAAAAAGCTTGAGGGTTGATGGTTTAGATCACTCACATCACGGGAGCCTAGTGAAATGGGTGAGAGACGAGAAGAAAAAAAAAAAAAACACGAGACAACATCATCATGGCTGGAACAAATCATGGATTCTACGGTGAAGGGAAGTTATGAGATGGAGACTATGGAGATTTTAGTGACAATTGCATTACAGTGTGTTGAGGATGACAGGGACGCTAGACCTTCAATGAGTCACGTAGTGAAGATGCTTCAAAGTCATGAGATTGAGTATTGATTTTCATTATGAGTGATATGTACATAATCTTTTTTTATTTTATTTTTTTGTGTTTAAGCTTTTGCTTATTGGAAATCTTGCTGAATTTTTTTAATCTGTTGGGAACCAGAATGGCCATTTCAAAATCATGATATTGACTTCCGATAATCCGATGTATGTGCCAAGTACAAGGTCTCTCTCAGTTTGGAGATGATATGATCAGTATTAGATATTTCATTTTGAAATAATGATCACTCATTTTAAATGTTAACTACGCTCCCTTATTTATTTAAATTATTTTCGAATCCTTCACACTAGCACATGGGATGAAACGCCAATTGCTAATAATTTTTGTTTTTTTTAGGTGCCCGATACAACATTACGAGATATTTTAAAATGCAATGAGCAAGATGCTAAATATAAGCCATTTGATGGAACAGTTAATTTTTTTGGGTTATTTAGACAAATTTTACCTGTATTATCTTTTTTTTTTTTTGATGAATATATAGTGTTTGCTTCTAGAAATTTAATAAATCTTTAGAGAGATTGCAAAATCTTCACTCTCAAGAAGAATATGAGATTGATGAGTGATGAATTATTGGGTACGAAGAACTGATAGAATTTGCAAATTGAATAATAGCAATCGCTCTCTCTCTAGAACTTACTCCCCCTTACAAGTTGTAATCAATAACCCAATCTTCAAGTCCCCTTGACTTGAGATACTTTACAATAAGATGATTTTACAATCAATAAACTCTCTCCAAGAGTAGATATGATAAACACTGAAGAATAAATGTATCAAAAGATACTTTACACAAAAAACTCAAAGAGTAGTTGAAACTTTTAATGATTTTCGATTTTGCAGATTGGTTGTTGAGAGGAATTGAATGCATCTCTATTTATAGGTAGAGATCATTAAATGACCGTTGTAAATCCTCATATATCCGTTGGAGAGATTAGAGGATGATTAATGAAGGTTTTGGTCTCCTTCTCTCTCTACTCTTTGGTTAATCCAGCTTTTCAGAAATTCAGAGTTGACTCTCTGACTATTAATCCGTTGGAAGGGCGGTTTTGCTGGATGTAGAAGGCAAGCATTAACTTCTCCAAAACGTGTGGAGAATGTTTGTCCAAAAGCATACAAGTTTTCTGCACTTTTCATTAAATGTGCTGACATGTTTTTTCCTTTATGCCAAGTCTCTATTTTATTCTGTCTAAATCATCTGAAACTCACTAACAAACTGATTAAACATAGTTAAGAATAGTAATGAGTGATGATATAGAGTATAGGGATTAAACACAAAAGTTTCGCAAATTCATTCTGTTCGAAATTCAAATTTCGCGATGGAAACTCGAGTTTTCATGCTTCAATGTTCTTCGAGCAAAAGATCGAAACTCGAGTTTTAAACCGAAACTCGAGTTTTCTCATTCCGAGACAAACATCGTGTTTTGGCATTTTGGACATTCTTGGTGAATAGTGCAAAACTCGAGTCATTAAGGCTTTGTTTGGGAGTTTGGAAGGAAGGGGAAGGAAAGGAATGCAAGGAGAATGGAGGGGAAGGGATGGAAGGGAAATGAAGGATATTTACTTCCCTTGTTTGGGAGTTAAAAAAATAGTAAGGGAGGAAGATGGAGGATTAATGAGTTATTTTTACCATTTTGTCCTTTTCTTTAATAATTAATATAATTATTATATTTTTCAAATAAATTTAAATTTTCTAAAAAAATTATTTATTTAATTTTTATATTCAAAAAATTATTTATGTGGTGGTGGTGGTGGTGGCAGCGGCGGTGGTGGGGTGGTGGTAGTGACGGCGGCGATGGTGGTGGTGGTGGTGGGGTGGTGGTGGTAACGGCGGCGATGGTGGTGGTGGTGGTGGCGGTGATGGGGTGGTGGTGGTGAATAAGGGTAACAAAGTAATTATTCTATTTCCCCTCTTAAAACCCCCCATATTGGGGGAACTTTATTTTTTGAAGAAGGAGGGTTTTGGGGGATTTGTAAAAATCCCTTATTCCCTCCGCTCCTATTTTTAAAACTTGCAAACAAGGGAAGGGACTACCAAAACCCTCCCTTCCCTTTCCTTTCCCTCCAAAATGGAACTCCCAAACAAAGAAGTGACCAACTCGAGTTTTGGACGCTTGATGAAAAATCATGCTTTAGTCCAAAATCTCAAAACTGGAGTTTCCAATACTAAACTCGAGTTTTCAAAGTGATTAATCTTGACTGAGCTCTCGCCTGATCAAAACTCGAGTTTCCAAATCTTAACTCGAGTTTTCTCATTCTTTGAAAACTTTGGAAACTTCTTTGTAAGACCAAAACTCGAGTTTTGAAAACAAAACTCGAGTTTTCTCTTTTATGAGAAAACATTGAAAGGCTTAGTCGATTTGAACATGGGAGTTTTACAAGTCAGAGATGAGCATTGTTCTCAGGTGATGGAAACTCGAGTTTTTAGTGGTGAACTCGAGTTTTCATGAACTATGAAAATCTTAGAGAACTCTCAGTAAAGTCTAAACTCGAGTTTCCTATGGAAACTGGAGTTTTGGTTTCTTTGAAAAAAACTTGGTTGCTCTTTGTCTCGTAAAAACTCGAGTTTTCTAAATCAAACTCGAGTTTGCTTTGTTCAGCGAAAAACTTGAATGCTCTCTATATGGCCAAAACTCGAGTTTCCAAAACCAAACTCGAGTTTGTCTTTCTTTGTAAAAATTTGAGCATCTCTCTGTCAGGCCAAAACTCGAGTTTCCAAACTGAAACTCGAGTTTGCCTTTGACAGTAAGTTTTTCAACTTACAAAGACAAACTTCATCTGTGTTTGCAATTGTCCGTTATCATCAAAACCAATTGAAAACTAACAGACTTTCTGTTAAAGCTCACTAGTAATAATTTGGAATGCATTGTGGAGTCCACCTATCCAGACTTTGATGTGAAACCTTTGGGAAGGGGGAGGAGAGAGAAGGAAGAATGGGGAGGAAGCTAACAAATAGGAAATTCAATATTCAATACTTAAGTTTGGTTCTCAATTGGGAACCCTAGCTCTATTTATAGAGCTTAAAAATAATAAATAATAGTTTAAATTAAAACTACAATCTAAATCCTAATTTGAAATCCAAAAGATAATAAGAAATCCTAATCTATAATTTAAAAGATAATAAGATACTGAGAGAGTAATCTAGATATCCCAATTTGTTTAGAAAACTTAGAAACCCTAATTTATTGAAAATCCTAAATAATCTAGATAGATATTATTTCATCATTCTTCCCCAGTTGGAAGAACTCTCCATCGGAGAGGTAGATAGCTGGTAGTTGTTGAGTAAGGCGGAGTCGATTTGACGGAACTACTCCTCAATGATCCATGTAGCATTTACATCCAAGTAGCCTTTCCAATGGATGAGGCAGCGGTTGACAAAGCCCTGGTAGAGCCAAGACTGTTTGCTCATCCACGATAGTGTCAATGACTTTGTTCGGTGCCATAACGGTGGGCAATGGTGGAACTAGGGCATGATGGGTACTGCAGAAACATTAGAACACAAAGCGGCGGCTCAAAACTACCCAAATAAGGAACAAGATCCTCAACATTAAATAATAGACTCATAGGTATATCTGGTAACTCTACTAAATAAGCATTGAGTCCCAACTTTTGGGTAATGCGAAATGGGCCGAACCACGGGCATGTAACTTTTTGAACGACTTTTTGGGAAACGCTCTAGGTATATTTGAGCCATGAAGAACTCTCCCACCTCAAACTTTGGATGACAAAAATGGGCATCAGCATCTAGCTTGTATTCATTATTGCTCAATGCTAACTTGTGCTTGACCTCAACATGAATAGAGTGAAGATGTTGGGCAAGAGCTTCTACGGGTTCAGAGGTACGGGTGGTGAGAGGGATAGGCATAAGGTCGAGGGTTGTACCCTATAACTATTTGAAATGAACTCTTACCAAGTGGACCAATTAATTGAATTATTATAAGAAAATTTTGTTGTTGACAAGACTCAATCCTAAGTTCTAGGTTTATTGCCAACTAAACTCCTAAGCAAGTCACCTAGTCTACAATTGGTCACTTCAATTTGACCATCGATTTGAGGGTGTGGAAGGTATATAGGAGAACTTTAATTGAGTACTGAAGAGCTTTCAGAGGGTTTTCTAGAAGTAGCTCACAAACTTTACATCCCTGTCTGACACAATAGTAATGGGTAGTTCATGTACATGAACGACCTTTCGAAAGGACAACTTAGCAAGATGTGAAGCATAAGTGGTTTTGCTACATGGGATGAAATAAGCAATCTTAGAAAATTGTCAACAACAACTAGGACAGAGTCATGTCCTCGTACTGTCCTGGGTTACCCTAAGAAAAATTCCATGCTAATATCCTTCCAAGACGCCTTAGGGATCAGTAAAGATATATAACATTATGTATTCCGCTTCTTTTCTTTAGTTGTATGGCATGTGTAGCATTGGGAAAGGATTCTAGCTCTACATCAAACTTAAGGGAGGACCAATAGAACCTATATTCCACTAAGGTTATAGTTTTTTGGATGCAAAAGTGTCATGCTAAGCCTCTTACATGTAATTCCCAAACGAGGAAGTCACAGATTGAAGTACGATTAATGTATAGTCTAGAACCACGAAACAGTAGCCATTGTTAATTAAGAAGTTAGCATCACCGTGGTGGTCTCCATTACTAAGCTCTCAATAAAGAAGTCTAAAGTTCGGGCATGAGGCATATTCATCCTTTAACCGCTCAAAACCTACAACGCTAAGTGTCATAATATTAAGAACATGCACTCTTCTACTCAAGGAATTAGCTACCTTGTTCTTAAATCTTGCTTGATGTTTGACCACAAAAGAAAATTCTTCGAGGAATTCAACCCAATTGGAATGTTTGGCACTTAGATGCCTTTATGAGCTAATTAATAAACTTAAGTGCATGGTGATCTAAGCACAAAATAAATTGTCGGGGAAGAAGGTAGTATTTCCAATGCTCTAGTGATTGGATAATGGCTTAGAAATCCTTTTCATAGGTGGAGTACTTTTGTTTTGCCTCATTAAGCTTTTCACTAAAGAAAAATTTGGTAATAATTAGTAAGTTTCGGGTCACAATTGTAATTTACGAAAGTTTCGAGCCAAAACATGTAATTTTTCCCAAAAGCAGATAAAAATCTGCTCTCTTTATGTGGGGCTGCGCCACATGGCAGACTAGGGAGCTCTGGAATTGTCTAGAATAACTTGAAGGATAAGTCAAGAGAAGCAGATCCAATTTACTCCACCTGGGACAAAAATTTACACCAATTAATTCTATTCTTACCATATCAATTTCACCTTTATTAAAAGGTAATTAAACCCTCATTTTTCACCCCTAAGGGGAGAAATTTCCAAAGTCCAGGAGAGATACCAGACAGCCACCATAGTTGAAGCTCAAACACCAAAATCCCAAGTTCATCCACCGAATTCTCCGATTGAAGGTAACACTGACAACTTCATCTTCTTAAGTTATTGTTAAAGTATTTTCGTCCCTAGGGCTGGGGATTGGTTTTATGATTGGAATTTTTCATTTTTGAGGTTCCCAATGGCTCTGGAACGTGATTTTGTGTAGGGTATAGTCATGTCTTAGGTTTCCGAAGTCAAAAACACCGAAAAACTCCTAAAACCAAGCTTACTAGTGATTCTGGAATTTCTGTCAGAGGTGTTTCAACTCGGTCTTAAAAATAGTAAATGGAATATTTTTAATCTGAAAGTTTTATGGTAGACAGTACACACCCAGGGCTTCACTGTGAGGTATACTTTTGTGTCTTTTGGATTTTCCTACTAAGAGATAAAAATTGGTGAAGTCAGAACAGAGTGCAACAGGTGAAATCCGACCAAGGTGTAGCAAATAAGAAACACGCCAAAATACAAGAGCTTTCAGGTTCATGAAATATGTTTCCTGAAAAATATATATATTCTAATGGTTTAAATGGAGCTGGTTGAACGTAAAAATTATTTTTTTGGAATTTACTAAAAATCTTGGAAGTTAGTCCAATCACTGAATCTCTGGAAATTCTTTGTAGAGCTCGGTTTTAGCAAGAAAAATATAAAGGTAGTTTTGTAAATACTGAAAATGGGATATTTTGATGTATTTAGGTCGGGGTATTTTTGGAAAATTCACCGGGCTTAAAAATATTAAAAGCAGTATCCACACTCCAGGTAGTAACCACCTTACTCAGACACTTTTATGTGTTTTGTTGTATGTGTTGCTTGCCATATGATTTTGTTTGTGTTGGCCAAATATGAATACGAGAATAATGTTTGTGATTGTGTTCCTGCACTAAGGATGCCTACCAGTGGTCTGCCTATGTGGGGCCCAACGGGACTGGCTTGTGATTCCGGTAATTCCGGGGCCTACCTTGGTAAGGCGGCTTGACGGTCGAAGACGTGTTGTGATGTATGTGTCTGTTTGCATATGTGGTATCTGGTATATTATATGTGTTTACACATTCTACATATTTTATGGTTGCATACATACACATCTCACATTTAGTGCATGAGTATTGATGGTTACTCTGGGGCCACTGTCGGACTCCAGAAGCTTTTGTAATACAGGGGGACGTGCTTGAACTATAAAGACCTTTTTGGAAAGGTAGGGATGGCACTGCTGTTGAAGGATAGGGGATGCCCTATCATATTTTTGTACCTACCTTGTTTTTGGGATTACTGTATATATTTCGATATTTACTGTCGGATGACTGTATCTTAACCCTCCGGAGACTTTACTTTTTGTTGATTTTACTTTTTGCCAGTACGTTAGTTTGTCCAAACTAATCCTGTGCTCTGTTGCGCATACTCTGACTTATAATTAAGTGGACTAATAATGAAGGAAAGGTAATTTATAAAAGGAATCCCTCTAACCTCGCCACTCTAAAGGGCGAGGCCGGTAGAGGTGTAACAAAAGGGCGTTGTGACATGGTTATACATGAGAAAAGCTAATGACTCAATCCATGTAGTTTTCTCATAGTGAGTCAGTCCAGTACCTTGTACTGTTACAAATGCCTATGACTTTGATTCGTATCTCTATGCTAATCAAAGTCATACCGGTCTTACTTCATTTTCGCTCCCGCGTAGATAACTGACCAGGGACATTTAGGTATCCTATCTATAAGATACATCCAAGGATACAGTTATCACTATAAACATGCAAATGATATGATAACAAAACGGAGAAATACTTTAAATAACATAAACGTTTAAAGTACAATGACTTGCCCCTAGGGCATAATTTCCAACATCATATTCTCAAATCTTGATCCGCCACTTGCCTTCCCTTCTTCTCCAGCTCAATCTTGCCGCCACTACTACTGGCAACTGCTTCTACAGCCTCCTCTGCTCCTTCACCTTCAGTTCATTATCGGTCCCATGGCCGCCTACTCCTCTGCTCCCATGGTTCCTCAAATCTACGAAAGACAGGCGGATTTGAAGAAGTACCTATCGGAGGCAACGTGATGCTTTTCTCTCTCCTTTAGTCTTCTTTCTGTCTTTTCCTTCAACCTTTACCTTCTTTCCATGATTCAACCTGTGCCTTTTCCTATTTTAGGTCACCGGCGTTGATAGGTTGAAGGTGAGAATGGGTGCTGCTCTATTATCAGAGCTCAAGACCAAAATTGTGTGGGAGGGATGATAATAGAGGTGGGTCTATCAATAGCGATAGGTCTACCAATGCTGGTGTATGCTCTATTATTGGAACCGCACGTTTAGTCCATTGGCTTTATAAATTTCTCAGATCTGTTGTATGCTAGTTTTCTTACTTGATTTATAATACATAATGGGTGCTACTCTATCGTACGCAAGTTTTTGATTTTGATTCTCCTGAGTTCATAGAAATTTCTCATATATGAAATTTCTCAGATCTATTCGGCACCATTCTGGTATTCAAGCATCTGTCATCATCGTTCTGGGGGGTTTTTATGTCGTCTTGACCTTATTTGTTTTGAGGAGGTATTTTTTAAGAAAATCATTACGCGTCCCAAATTTAATTTGGGACAACGTAAGTCTCTAACTTACTACGTCTCTCATATAGGCGCCCCTGGAAAAAGGATGTAAAAGGGCTTAAAAACGGACGTTAAAAATGCTTTCTGTAGTATTGACACCTTTTAAATAGGGTTCCATCGAAATCTGTTCAGACCACTTTGTATGAGATATGCAGAGGCCAGAAGCCCAACTTGAGTTATCTCAAAGTGTGGGGCTGTCTAGCTTCACAAGACCCTAGCACCGGATAAGTTTAGGGCTCAGAGCACCTTGTGTTGTTTTGTAGGCTATCCCAAGGGAACTAAGGGATACTACTTTTACTGCCCTGAGGACTACAAAGTGTTTGTGTCCAAGAATGCTACCTTTCTTGAGGAGGATTTACTCTCTCAAGTAGATAGTGGGAGTAAAGGATATCGGCTCGGAACAACCAAAGGATTGGGAACTAGTTCGAGAATTGGAAAGACCATCAATTAGTATCTTTTTGTTAGACCTAGTTGTCACCCAAGAGGAGGGTGAATTGGGTTTCAAATAAAAACTTATGAACTTTGAAAATATTTTCACATCTTTGTAAAAACAATATGTAAGAAAGCAATGAATTATAAACTCATAGTCATTTATTCAAAACGTATGTGCTAGAAACATAAGAGATAAGGGAAAAGAATATGCAAATTGTGATTTATATTGGTTTGCACCTACGTCCAATCCCCAAGCTCTACTTAAGATTTTCAATCCACTATCTTCTTGTTTAATCTGGGCACGAGAGAAGCCTCTACAATGCCACAGTTTAACCGGGCACCTGTGAAGCCTTTAACAAATATCTCATTGAGATACTTTCCCTTACACACCATAAGGATACAACCTTTGTGATGAAGGATTACAATCAATATTCTCTCTCAGAAGTGAATAAGATGAACAAGTGCACATTACAAATAATCTCACTCTCTATGGTAAACTATATGTTCATTGAGATAATGGAGAGTAATTGATATAGACGTCAAAGTATTGCCATTTTGACAGTGAAGATGCAAGCTCATGTCTCTTTGTCTATCTTGAATGCTTCTCCTTTTATAGTTGATGAAGAGCATTCAACCGTTAAGCAATTCTTCCCATTTAGAATATGACCATTGTAAAGGTTCAAGCTTTTTGTTAGAGACATATTGGAGTTATTGACAAAATTCAATATTTAGTCGTTTTTGCTTTGCTACAACACGAAATCCTTTTAGTCTGCTATAGGATTGCTTAGGTTAGGTTCCTTTAACTTTCACCAGAATGGGTAGTTCAGTATATGATCATTTGACTCGCTTTGACCGAGTTTCCGTGTACATGCTCTGCTTCGTAACTCCATTCAATGCTTTTGACACAAATCTTGCTTTACGAAAATTTTCATGTAAACCTTTGTTTAATCATCTAAAACTCACTAATAAACATGATTAAAAGCATTGAGAATAGTTGTGACTAATAATAAGATGTAACAAGATAATAATTAGTATATTAGAATTTTACAAAGACGATGATCAATTACAGAAGTAGCAAGACTCGAGTTATGTTTAGCTTAACTCGAGTTGCAAACTCGAGTTTTGATATTTTGCTCTAAAATCAAAAAATATTTACAAAATGAGTTATGTTGGAAATTAAGCTTTCAGAATAGAATGGAGACTCGAGTTTTATTTAATCAACTCGAAGTTGCATACTTGAGTTTTGTTTTACCAAACTCAAGTTTTGATATCTTTGTTCTTAGAACAAGGACTGCAAAATGGATAATCAAATTTTGGAGTTCCTCTAAAGTGAAACTCAAGTTTTCATAAAATAAAGTTTAGTGAAAACATTAAAGACTATCAGAACTCAAGTTTCATTTAATCAAACTCAAGTTGTAAACTTGAGTTTCATAAAATGAAACTTCAAGTGTGACGAAGTCCTTTTGAAGTATTACCTTGAGACTCAAGTTTAGTTTAGGGAACTTGAGTTGTTACCTTTAATTGATCCAGAATGAGTAGAAGGATGCCATGCATTGATATTACTGATATTGGAGCAACACTCGATTAAAGATCAATTTCTAGAATATAGTGACTTCCAAAACGCAAGAACATTGGCAGCACAAAGGTCAAATTCTAGTAAGCATAATGTCTTCGATATAGCTCCAATTTTGGCAAATGACCTATCCCCAGAAATATCTTTAAGTCTTCTTTACAATTCAAAAATAGTCAGCTTCAAACTCATTGTATTCTTACCATTATGATCAAATTAATGACAACAGTTCTGGACCATCGTTTTTGCAATGTCTTTATCTTACTGTGAAATTCAAAAAATCATATCCATTTCATTTGATCTTTTTTTCCTTGATCTTGATGTTTTTGAAAATTTATTTGAGTCTAGTTTCATATGCCACCAGTTTTAGCTCAATTAGATGTGTATTTTGTGGGATACACCAAAATTACAGAAGTTGTGTCTGCTGTGTGGCGTGAATTCATGAGACAACTTCTGAAATTCATAGCTCTTTCATCTGAACTCTTTTGGGACTGATTTTGGTGTCAAAATGACGCATTAAGATTCTAGTTTTATATGCTTTCACCTCAATCAGATCTTTGGTTTGGGAGATATCATCGAATAACCAAAGCTCGCTCAAGTAGAACGTTAAAGGGTTAAGGTGCAGATTTGCCAACGAACTATTACCCGAGGAGCATCTGGTACAAAAAACAATTGAGGTACCATAATTACCAATCAACAATTAAAAAGTGAAAAATGTACCAAATAACTATTTAAAAAAAACAACTATCACAATTACGTTAAAATATAAGGCACTGGCGTAGGACTGTGGCAGAGACGCTAGAGAAAAGAGCGGTTAAGCCTTCTTTTTGGATAAAGCAAATACCAATAGAGATGGGCCCCATGAGAGCAGGTGTTGTGGCACCGGCGGCTGCTACTTGTGGCATCGAAGGGATGGAACCAGGGTGCAAGGCGCGTGCCAGTCAAAAGCGATGGACTACTAGATTTAGTTTCGGTGTGTGATTCTCACTCTGAAACTGCATACGGGCCTTGACGAGTTCAAGAGGGTGAGTGGAACACCCAAAGAACAATGGAAGCTTTGGAGACACCGACGTTGTCGACATGTGATCAATGGAAAACGGAGACATCAAGACAAAGTGATGGTGGTAATAGTTTGTTGGCCAATCTGCACCTTAATTGTGTTTTTTTTTTCACTTTTTAATTGTTGATTGGTAATTATGGTACCCTCAATTGTTTTTTTGCTAGATACTCCTCGGGTAATAGTTCGTTGGCAAATTTGTACCTTAACCCAATGTTAAACTAGGGTTGGAATTACACACTGACATTGTAAAATCGAGTTTATCAGTGCTTAACTCAAGTTTGTCACTGTAGCAAGGACTAAATTGGCATTTTGAAAATTCAAGGTACGAAACTATCATTTCTGAAATTCGTGGTACCAAACTGTAATTTCGGAAATTTGAGCTCAAATTGCCATTTTCCAGTTTTGATCCAATTTTGTTAATAACTCATTTTAACTCCGAATAAAGTCATTTCAACTTCCATTTGATCATAGAAACTTGAATATTGATATTCTCATTATATTTTCCAAGTTCCTCGTTCTTCAATCTTCTCTTTTGATCATTCTCCATAATTCAACTTGGACTAATCTACAGAAGCATAGTAGTAAGTCAATATAGGAAATAAATATATTATACAAATTTTTTTCTCTTAATATTGGCATCTATATTTAACATCATCAAAACTAATCATATCCAACACTTTTCTCTCACATATTATGTATGGCTTTATATGCATGTGTGAACCATTGTGTGATATGTGTTGTGAACACAAGATAGACAGTAGGGCTTAGTGGACCAGTGGGTCCTTCGGTCGCGAAACCTATTAAGCATTCATATGAGAAGAGCAAAGGCTTAGTTGAATACCCAGTACTGCAGGAATGGACCAGATGGGTTCTATGATTGTAGTCGATGCTTCATATCATGTATATCTCTAAATGTTGAATGTTTTTGTTTGGTTAACTACCATGTTTAGTGTATACATTTTATGTGTTTAATCATGTTGCTCTGAGATTCATATGAATCTCAGACATTTCCAAAAGTTTGGGTTGTGGGCAGCATAGAGGACACGATTCTCAAAGTAAGGCAATAGATACTGGCAACTGAAGGTTTCGGTCCAAGTATTAACGCTGGTTATCTTTAGTGTGTAATAAAATTTTTTAGAAGTAGTAAATATTTTGTACAAACCCTGTTGGGTATTCTTATGATGTCATCAAGTACTTTATATCAATATATATATACATATAAGCGAACAGCCAGGTTATATGCTCAAATATAGAGAAGATATGGGTATGACGATACTATAACCAACCATCAAGCCTCAGGGTTTGACCAAATATGATCCGGTCATGGAAGGATACATGTCCTCTTTCATACAGGAATACATTTATAGAGAGCTGAAACCTCTCGACCTTCCTCCTTCAGATCACATTCTGCACAGCCTTCCTTCGTTTCCTACTGGAGGCGTAGCTAAAACTTGATTTTATGGTTTTTATATGATTATAACCAAACCTTAGCCTTATTTGAACATATAACCATGTGTGTCTTACGGGATCATGACTAACGAATCGCTGATAATATTACTCCCTAATTTGATCCCTTAGAAAATTAGAAACTCATACCTTAGATTTGTTCCACAGATATTTGAAGTATGCTTCAAAGAAAGAAATGATAAAACTTTGGAATTTTATTTCACGAACACAAAAGCAATTGTACAAGAGAGGTAGTTATTTGAGTGAAATCTCAAACTCGGTGTGTGTTGCAATGTGAGATTACATGGCTTTATATAGACAGTCGGCATTCCAACTGCTTCCTAACTCTGACATACACATTTACGTAAAGTTATAAAAAGTCTAAAAGTCTACAAGAACTATAAAAGGCTACCTATTGTACTTTGTACGATACATTTATTACAAACTTTACACCTAAGGTACTTTACATTTAATACAAGATAAGTCTTCAAACTTTATACGTAGCATACTTCCAATTTTGCACACTTCTACTTCTGCACATATAAGTCATATAAGACAAACTGTACTTTTTTTGTTTTTTTTTTTAATTTTTCGTTTTTTTTTCAATTTTTTTCAAACTTTTGCCTAGTGTCGGCAAAACTTGCACCATACACGTTGCACCTTCATTTACACCTCTTTGCTTCAAATTTCTAACTTGTCAAGACTTTGTCGGTGTCGGCAAGCTTCCTTGTCTTCTTCCACTTTACTTCGAATCTTCAAAGGACACTGAGATCTGTCTCCGGATCTTCAATATCTTGCATTGCTTTTTCTCTTTCCTCACAATTCTTACACCCGTGATTAGAGTACTCTGCCAAAAGATTATATATCTTCTTCTTTGTTTTTCTGAGTTTTCCATCCTGTTATTTCTCAATCTGTCATACCATTGTACGAACAGTGGTTGATCATGCGAAGTTTTTCCAAATGCTGCGATGATTGAAGTCATTCCACAATAATAAACCCATTGCTTTTCACTCTTAATTGCTCTAGTCATTTCTTGGAATATAATATGATAATTATGTGCTCTAATATTAGACATTTTGCTCAAATTCTGGTCGTCTTCAATATCTTCTTTCATTTCTGCTTCTGTGTCTATTGGCTTCTTTGTTGTTCCAAGTCTGATTAAATTGATTGGAGGATAAAACTTTTCTGGTGTAATTTCTGCAACAGTTGAATAAAATCTGATGTAGACACTGTGTTGTGTTACAACTCCAACATATATTTTCACTACGTCTTGCAGGGCTGCTGACAATTCTTTGATTTCTCTGGGTTCAGGATTATTGGCTATATAAATGGCATGTAACATTCCATACTGGTATAAGATCCTTATTAAATCTGGTGAAGTTCCTGGGTAGGCTACAACTTTATTAAAGGCAAAATGAGAGGCATATTTGACATGTGGATCTAGGCCCACTAACATTTTCTTGGGTAGATGACCCATTTCTACTTTGAGTTTGGGTAGATGACCCAATTTGAGTGTATGACTCATTTACAGGGCTTAATTCCAAGTCAGTTTGTATTGCTGAGTCAGCAGTACTTACATTTCTTTTTCCATTACCTTCCAACTTCTCTATTCTTCTGAACAGAGTTTCAACTTGTTGGTTTAGATGAGCAATGCTGCTTAAAAGACTTTGTATAGATGAATTGCACTGACTGTTTAACAGACTAACATTCATTTCTAGAATGTTTAAATCTGCTAATGTTGTCTGGCATGCATTACAAGTCTGATTAGAATTCATTTCTGAACTGGATCCTGCATTAGGTTCCATCTGCTCATAAAATTTGCAATAAGATTATTCTTTCCTGGCACATATTCAATAACATAATCATAATAAGCCAAGTCTCCTTGCCATTTAAATAACATTTTATTTGCTAATTTTTCTGTTTGTATTCATTTATCAAGCCAAGATTTAACTTGTGTATTATCAGTCCTAATTATAAATTGTGAATTAACTATAAACAATTCAAATTTTTCTACTGCTTGAACTATTGCTAATAATTCCTTCCAATTTGAATGATATTTCCATTGAGCTTCTAAAAATTTTCCACTTGCATATCTAGTTATAATTTCTTCTCCTTTTTCATTTTCATGATATAAAGCTACACCCCAATATTGATCGATGCATCAGTATATATTATCCATTTTACATCTTTTTGTAAGGGTATTGTCAATTTAGGTAATTTTTGACAAATTTTCTTCAATTGTTCAATTATTTTAATTGTTTCATTATCCCATTTCCATTTTGTTTTTTCTCCTGCTAACTTAGAAATTTTTGAAGTTAATTTTGATAAATTTGGCACATAATTTCTAACCTGATTAATTAATCCTAAAAATGCTTGTAAATCTTTCTTATTTGTTATTTTTTCAAATTCTAAAACTTTTTTACTTATATGATCTTGTAATTCTATTCCATTTGTGGTTATTATCTATCCTAAGAAAGGTATTTCTTGTTTTCTTAATATTGATTTGTTAGGTGATATATTCAATCCTTTTTCTTCTATCAAATCTACAAACTGATTTAGATGCTTTTCATGTTCTTCGCATTATCTGAAAATATTAATATATCATCTATATATATTACAAAAAAATCTCTTATAGGCAATAACAATTTGGATACAAATTGCTGAAATATACTAGGACTATTATGATATCCCATAGGTAATACATTCCATTCATACAAACCTTCGAAATCTTGAAAGTTTGTGTATTTCTTATTATCTTCTTCCAATTTTACTTGAAAAATCCCGATTTACAATCAAATTTGCTAAATATTTTCTTTCCTCTTATCGATTAAATAATAATTCCATTTTTGGTATTGGAAATCTATTTCTAATAGCTATGCTATTCAATTTCTTATAATTTATAACCATTCTACTTTTTCCTCTTCTTTCTTCACTAAGTTTTATAACAATCATTGCAGGCATGTATTCAGATCTACTTTCTCTTATTAGATTATATTTTTTCATTTCATTTATATGCATTACAAATTCTTCTTTATTCTCAGCTGTCCAAGGATAAGGTTTACAATTTATTTCCTTACTATAATCTTATAATTCTATTTTTGACATCGGTTTAGATTTTTCCCAATGTATTAATGGATTTTCACTAAAATTTTCTAATATTCTTTGTTCTATAGACTTTTCTTCTCTTATTGTTAATGTTGCTAACATATGTTGTATTTTCACTGGTTCATTATTTTGTAAGAATTGCACTTCTTCTTTGTGTTTTTTCTTTTGAAATTTTTCATCTTTTCTTTTATAAGGGCTTGTTATTCTTACTCCTATAGCTTGATGTTTACAAGATGTTGTTAGTACTAAAGCTTTTTCTATAAAAGTAAATGGGTAATATTTTTCCAAAAAGTCTAATCCTAAGATTATATCACATAGAGGTTCATTATATTGATTTAATTCTTGAATTTTTAATTCATAATTTCCTATCTGTACCATTACATTTCTTGCTTCTAATTCTATCATATGTATTTCTCTTCCTGTTGATTCCATTCTAATAATTCTATTTTTCTTTTTTCACATTTCAGGTGGTAAAACATTATATTTTGCTACTGTTAGATTTGCTCCTGTATCTACTAAAGCATGATATTTTCTAGCTCTATATTTTTCATAATTAAATTTTATTAATATGTAATATAATGGTCTTTCACTCATACTCTTGATAATACTTCCAAATGATTTTTAATCATATTTTTTACACAATTGGTGATATTTTTGTTTGCACATTTCTTCCAAAATATGTTATTCTAGGTCTTTGATTCATACTCTAGATAATAATTCTAATTTTTGTTTCAAGTGAGATTTTACAGTTTTAAATTCATTTATTCTTGTTTTAATATGACCAGCATAAACTGGGTGACGAATAAGATTTCTAGGTGTTAGTACTCTTTTATATTTTTCGATTTTTTCTTTTAATTTTTTTTATTAATATTCTGATCAAAGTTACATCTGCATCTTGTACTATTGTGGTTTCATCTATTTCCAATGTTTGATTAAATATTTTATATAAAAATATCATTTTATTTCTATTTTCATCACATTCAATACTTATGTCTTCGTAAATCATGATAACTTTGGTATTATAATTGTTTGATGATTTAAGTTTATCATTATTCTTGTATCTTGGATTCTATATGGTTTTACTAATTCTAGAAAATATTTTCCTAATATTATCTTATAATTAAATCCTAAATTTTCTTTTACTAATAGGTTTAAATTGATTGTATCTCTATTATTAAATCTTAATACTACATTAGATTTTGTTTGATTTCCTTCTAATATTAAATTATCTTCTGTACATCCTATGTCTATTTCACTTTTTTCTAAATGTTCATCAATTTTTGCTATAACTTCTTTCCATGAAATATCAGATTTTACTTCTAATTTTATATAAATTTCATTTTGAGGTCTAGTTTCTCTTAAATTTGAACTTATTGGTCTTTCTGCTAATAAATTTCTTCTATTAAAATTATCTAAAACTTCTTATGATGTTTCTATTATTCTAAGACTTAAACTTCTACTAGGTGACGGTCTATTATTTATTTATATATATATATATATATATATATATATATATATAATATTGGATTTTCTGATGTATTTATTTTTAAAGATCTCTATCCTAATATATTTTAGTAATAATTCTTCTTGGAGTTTGTACATAATAATCTCTAGTATTATCTAGTTCTAATTTTAACATTTCTGGTATAGTAATTCTTTTTGAGTCAGTTTTAATTTCTCTTATTACTGGCATAAAATATCTATCTATTGTTATTTTGTCTTTATTTTTGTTATATATTTTATGTTTATTTGAAAATACTAGTCCTATCATTGCTGTTATACTTATACTTCTAGATCCTGGTTGTAGTCTTACATTATGTAAATTATGATATACTAAGATTGATTTATCCATGTTTTCTTCTGCTCTACTAATTGCAAAATTGGTATTTAAAGTAAATTTTAATTTTTGATATATTAGATTTCCTGCTATCATTCCTAAAATACTATCTTCCACATTACTTATTATTCTTCCATCTGTTATTAATAATTCTAATGGTGAATCTATTCCACTCTGAAAATATGCTTTTACCATAACTTGCACTCCTGCTATATATATTTCTGATATTTCATCTTTAAAAGGTATTTTGATATTTCATTTTCTATTAAAGCTTTGCTTATTAAAGGTATTCTCAATACTTCTTCAGTTAAAGTTGATTCTATTGGAAATTTCTTTTCTAATATTACACATTGTGATTTTTCTTTCTTTTTATTTTTTTAATATTTTGCTTACTTTATCTAAGAATTTTTCATTTTTTATGTTATTAACTGTCATGTCTAAATCTTTTTCTTTTATTTTATCATATTGTTCTTTATTAAATGTTATTCTTTTTTCTATTGAACTTTCTTCAGCATTTATATATTCTTCATATTCTTCAAATTCTTGATTATTCGTAATTTCATTATTTTCCATTTCTTGTGCATTCATCATATTTATATAATTTTTATTTCGATCTAAATATTCTTTTTCTATATCTTCTTCATCTTCTGAACTTTCTGATTCTTCTTCTAATTCTTCAGTTTCATATTCATATGTTAATTTGTATATTTCTAATTCATTTTCTATAGGTTCTTCAAATTCTATTAAATCTATATCTAAGGGTTCTAATTCTAATTCTTCTGCTTTTTCTAAGATATTCATTTTTCTTTTTGATTTTGGTTTATCACAATTTGTTGCTATATGTCCTAAGTCTCCGCAATTATAACATCTACATTTATAAGGTTTTTTACTATTCTTATTATTTCTTCTTCTTTTAAAATATTTATTTGGTTTAAAATTTCTTCTATTAGTATTATATTTTCTAAAAAACTTATTTTTTGGATATTTTTTAAATTTATATATTTTTCTTTTCTTTCTTTTCTTAGATAACCATTTGTGTTGATTACATCCCCATTTATGTGGTTTTTCTAACTCTGAGCAATTTACCATTAATTTATTCAATTTGTAATATTTAATATTTCTCCATGCTTCTTTACATCTTTCTGATAAGTATTTTCTTAAATATTATTCTCTTCTACCCATTGTATCTATTATGTTTACAAAATTTGGATCTGAACTTTCTATTGCTTGTGTATATTCTTCTACTAAGTTTTCTGAAATTAATCTTGGTAATTTTCGATAAAACATATCTAAATAAATTTTTTGTTTTTCAGGTTCTACTATTCTAGCCTCATAATAATATTTTTTATATTCACAAATATATTGATTTATATGTGTAGGGTCTAAACTACAGATTTCAATTTCATGTAAATATCTTATAACTTTTAGAATTTGTGTATATTCTACATGTTCTACATTTGTTCCTACGAACTCATTTTTTAAACATTTTGGTATTTTGCTAATATTGCCGCATATAAAACTTCTCTTCTTTCATAAGTTGATTCTTCTAATCTTCTAACTTCCATTCTAAAATCTAATGATCTTCCTTCCCACCAATGAAGTACATTTCCTAAAAAGCTTGCTTCTATTATCATGTTTACAGCTTCTGGTTCTATTCTTCTATTTATAAGTGCTATTAATTGAGCTTTTCTCCATTCTTCTATTCTTCTTTCATTATCTAAATTACAGTCTAAATCTAACCATATTCCAGAATTTGGGATTTGCCTAGTTTCATATTGTTCTAGTGGAGGTGGTATAAATTCTTTTCCATATGTTTTAGGTTTTTTATAACTAATATCAAAAACTGCTTTCGAAATATTGCTTAAATCTTCTCTTACTAAATTTATTTGTCTTCTTATTTCTTGTTCTCTTGCTCTTCTTTGAATTTTTGTTGGATCTAAATGATTTCTATTTGATGTTTGTTCTTGTTCTGGTTGCCTTTCTTGTTCTACTCCTGATTGAGCTGATTGCATATTAATCTAATTTTCATCAATTATTCTTAAATTTTGTAATTCTTGTGTTATTTCTTCTAAATTTGTTTCATCTTGACTCATAAATCTTTCTATTTCATCTTCTGAATCTGAGTTTTCATTTCTACTTTTCATCATCTTCAATTTTCTAGTTTCAAGATTATTAAATATAGCTATTAATTCTCCTAATTTATCTTTTGTTTCTATGTTTTTTAATATATAATTATTTTTATATTCTACTTTATATTCATTTTGTTCCTTTCCTTTTTCTTTATTTTTATAAAACTGTTCCAATTTTCTTAAACCATCTTTAACATCTATTGTATTTTTATCCATTTTTTCATAAATTGTCCATAAATTATTATTAATTACACTTTGGCCTTTCTTAATTTCTTCTGCTATTATTCTAGTTTGTTCTACATTTATATTTACACTTTGGTTTTTTATATTAAGCACAGTAACATCTGAATTTTCCCAATCATATAAAGATCTCATCATATTTATTTCAGGATTATTATTTATTGGTTCTAATTTTTCATGTATTCCTAAAGCCTTTTTTATTCCTTTAATATCATTTTTTACTTCTTTTAAATCTTTTGTATTTTGTTTTATTTCTGTTTTTATTTCATAAATCTTTTGTTCTAAAGGTTTTGCTAATTCCCTTAATCTATCTTTTTGATTTTTGATATCTACTTTTTCTAAAATTTCTCTAGTCTCTTCCGGTAATTGTTTCATTATTTCTTCTAAATTAAATATTTGTAATAAATCTTCTATATTTAAATTTATATAAATTCCTATTTGTTTCATCAAATACATATTATTCCAATTCATCTAATTACATGTATATTCTCCTTGTCCTCCTAATATAAAAGGGTTTAAATTACAAATTTCTTTTTCTTTTTCTTGCTATAAATAAGAACTATTAGGTAAATTTTCATATTCTATTTCATACATCCTAGGTCTAATTTTTTAATTATGTTCATCTTGCAACTACGTATTACAACTATTTTACAACTATAGCTTGTACAAATATAAAAACACACAATAAGATTTCTCTTTCTTGTGAAGCAGATCAGTTATTACCGCAACTTCGAGGATACTTGAGAAAATCTCCAAACAACAATATATAAAATGCACTAAAATAAATCAAGGTAGAGTAAACTTTAACAATAACAAGAGTAAAGGGATCAAACTTCGGTTTCATATTATCATTAATCCACTACTTTGATACCATATAAGCGAACAGCCAGGTTATATGCTCAAATATAGAGAAGATATGGGTATGACGATACTATAACCAACCATCAAGCCTCAGGGTTTGACCAAATATGATCCGGGTCATGGAAGGATACATGTCCTCTTTCATAAGGAATACATTTATAGAGAGCTAAAACCTCTCAGACCTTCCCCCTTCGTATCACATTCTGCACAGCCTTCCTTCGTTTCCTACTGGAGGCGTATCTAAAACTTGATTTTATGGTTTTTATATGATCATAACCAAACCTTAGCCTTATTTGAACATATAACCATGTGTGTCTTACAGGATCAAGACAGATTTAACCGCCGATAATATTACTCCCTAATTTGATCCCCTTAGAAAATTAGAAACTCATGCCTTAGATTTGTTCCACAGATATAAGAAGTATGCTTCAAAGAAAGATATGATTAAAACTTGAAATTTTATTGCACGAACACAAGAGCACTATATATATATATATATATAGTCGTCCCCTCAAAAAGGCTTTGGTGTTCCCTTATATAGTGGAGAACATCAGTTTTACCTAATTATGCTTACACACAAAGGAAAATAAGATAGCCCAATAAGCCTTATTACAAAAGTTTAACTAAAAAGTAAGAAGAATAAAACTAAGTGCAGAATTTGGGCCAAGTAAAATGATGCCTTCATGCATATCCCTTGAGGCTTATTCCTCCAAGTTTGTTGCCTTGGTCATGCCGCTCCTATATCCTCATCATTCCCTCCTTCTTCGAACAATTTGTCCTCAAATTGTAATCCTCTCCTCTGGCTCAAACACTACCCTTTTCCTTCCTTTGTTCGCTTGCTTGACGTAACTCTCTACCTTTTTTCAATGTTTGCCTTCACCTTCTCATGTAGTATCCGCACATATTCACCTTACTCTTACCATCTTTATGCTGAAAAGAGAGTTGCCTTTTTGCATCAAGTCTCCCACTTGTCTTTGAATCTCCTTCATATCTTGGGGTTACTCCTATAAACTCGGTCTATTCGGCAATGAAGCTCCTGGAATGAGATCAATTTGATGTTCTATGCCTCTTAGAGGTGGTAGTCCGTGAGGTACCTCTTTAGGAAAAACATCTTTAAATTCCTGCAACAAATTAGAAACCTCATTTGGAAAAGAGTTAGTAGGACTTGCATCTGTAAAATTATTCTCTTTACTCAAAAGTAAAAGCATTGGCTTTTTCAAATGCATTGCCTTTTTCACCTCTTTTTCTTTTATAAACAAGTTTGGTGCTTTCCTCTCTTTTTCTCTCTTTTTTTCTTGCTCTCTTCCACTCTCTTTTCTCTCTTGCTTTCTTTTTTCTCTCATTTTTAAATTATCCTCACTAACTTCTCTTGGTGTCAAAGGTGCAAGAATTGTCTTGCGTCCTTTATGTACAAAAGAGAACTTGTTGGTGCAACCATCATGCATAACTTTCTTATCATATTGTCAAGGTCTCCCAAGAAGCAAATGACAAGCCTCCATTGGTACCACATCACATAAAACTGTATCATCATACTTTACTACGGAGAAGTTCACCTCCACTTGTTTGCTTACGGTCACTTCACCATCCTCACTAAGCCATTGAAGCTTGTATGGCAGCGGGTGAGGTTTGGTTTCCATGCCCAATTTAGACACCATTCTAGAACTTGCAACATTGGTACAACTCCCTCCATCACTAATTAAAGAACATACCTTTCCTTGGATAAGGCATCTAGAATGAAAGATGTTCTCTCTTTGACTATCATCCATGTCTTTTGCTTGGCTACCCAACATCCTTCTTACCATAAACAAATCTCCTTCTGGAATTATTTCTTCATCTTCTTCATCATGTGAGGCAAAATCTGAAGAAGAATCACTAGTAAGCTCTCCATCCTCTTTAAGTAACATAGTCTTCTTAGTTGGACATTCTGAAGCTATGTGACCTCTCCCCAAACACTTGAAGCATTTTATTTCACTACTCCTTGTCTTTTTAGGGATCTCATTGGATTTAGTTTGAGTCCTTTGAGGTGTAGCAGTGAGATTACTTGATGAAGTACCTCCCTCCTTATTTTTATCCTTCCAGCTTGAAGAATTAAAATTTGAAGAGTTTCTCCTCATGACACCCTTTCTTTTGAGTTATTGTTCTACCTTACTAGCTTGCTGCACTAAATCCTCCAACTCCACATAATTTTGCAACTCCACAACATCCCTTATATCACTATTCAGCCCATGCAAGAAACGTGCCATAGTAGCCTCCCGTTCTTCACTAATATTTGCTTTAATCAAGGACACCTCCATCTCTTTATAATACTCATCTACATTCTTGTTACCTTGTGTGAGCCTTTGAAGTTTATTGTGAAGGTCTCGATGATAATGGGAAGGAACAAATCTTCTTCTCATTAGCCTTTTCATCTCCACCCAACTATCCACCAATGGTTCTTCATATCTCACCCTCTCCTTTTGCAATTGGTCCCACCAAATGAGAGCATAATCACTAAACTCCATGGTTTGCCACCTTCATTTTCTTCTCTTCGGTATAATTGTGACATGCAAATAAGTGCTCAATCTTCATTTCCCACTCTAAATAGGCCTCGGATCACTTTTTCCTATAAAAGATGGTATATTAAGCTTCACTCTCTTAATTCTATCCTCCTAGCATAATTTCTGATCACCTCTTCTTCTCCTTCTTTCATCCCCCCCTCTCTGTCTATCTTCATCATGATTCACTTGATTTTCTATTCTCTAAATTCTCTCATATAACTCCTCTGTGTGTTCCCTCATCATCCTTTGCATTTGAGTTGTAATGGCTTCAATTAGCAATCTATTATCACATTCACCACCTGCTCCTGCCATAATTCAAGGAAAAGAACAAAAATAAAAGTAATAGGACCTTACCACTCGCTCACGTGTTTACACTCTTAAAAATGTATCACTCGTGTTTGTTGCTCTCTATAAGGCTTTTGTGTAGTGTGCTCTCTTGCCTTTTACCACTCAATAGCTCTCTTTAAGTTCTTAACATAATCTCCAAGAACACTCAAGAGTACAATCCCAAACTCAAGAATTGGTGGTGACTTACAATACAAATTGGAAAAGATGTCAAAGAAGACAAGACAAAGAAAACCAGAACAACTTGGAGGAAATTTTCAAGGAAGACACTTTGGATTTGATTCACAAGTAGTAGTGTGTGTAATTGAATAGCAAGGTGCTGTATAGTTTTTTTTTTTCTTTTTTTAACATCTGATTCTTCAACAAGAGGAATTTGGGAATTTGGAATCAAACTTTGAAATTGTACTAATTTGGAACTAAATTAGACAGAATTCCCCACAAACTAAGCTATTACTTAACACACTAACAACATACTACTCAAGAAACATGAATTGAAAGGATTAAAATTCAAGAACAATGACGAACAAGGAATGAACACCAAGAACCAAGTGCAGAAATATGTGAATTGAACAAGAAATTGAAAGAGACAACAACCAGAAGATTGAAAGACAAATTAGGAACAAACAACAATGGCTAAAACAGAATTGTACAATTCAAAATCGAACACAAAAATTTTAGGGATTAGGGTTACCAAATGTGTGACCAGGTTGGATATAACCAATTGAAGAAAAGATAACCATAATATCTTGGTGTTACATACAAATATAAAACTAAAAATTAATTAATTTGATATACTGGGTGCAAAAAAAATCACTGAAAGCAACATATAATTTAAATCTATATAAATATAATATATAAAAAATAAAAAAAATAAAAAAAAATATTCATATCTCTAATTAGAAATATGAGCAAGCACCAGATTATATGCCCTAATGTTGGACTCGGCCAGGCATATACAAAGATAGGCATGGATTTGGATAGCGGGGAAACGTGGTCCCCTCCCTCATATTCTCTTGTTTGGCAGCTTCACTCGCCCCTCTTCTCTTCCGCCGTCCACGCTGCAGCCGCCGAAGCTTCTTATTGTTCCCCAACGCCGTCAATCTCCTCACTCCCTGCATTCACTTTCCCACCCACCACCATATGATCCCTCGCCGTCCTTTACAGCGGCGACGGCGAGGAGGATGAAGATCCGACCTTGCCGTCTTCCTTCTCCTGCGACAGCGAGGACGAAGAAGAGGCAACGACCAGATGGCAAAGAGCATGGCTGTCGAACCTTAGACTTGCAATTTCATTTTTGTTTACATTTTTATTTTGCCGTTTTTATGCTTACATTTTTGTTTTTGCTCTGGATTTTGCTTTTCTGGGTTCAATTGATTAGTTCTGTTTATGCTTCTTGTTGTTGTTTATTTCAATATTTGTTGCGGGTTTGATTTCTTTGTTCATGTTGCTTCTTCCATTCTGTTTCGATTTTGTTGATTCTTGAATGGCCAGAAGTGATTCTAATGGGGAAGTTAAGCCAAATATTTTATAAATTTTGTACACGGAACGAGGGCCCCGTTTGGCTGCCTTTTTAATTATTAATATCATCAATATTCTTCCCGCATCTCATCTTTCGTCTTTCTGTGGTCTCTCTTTTTCCTTTTTCTTTTTCTTTATTTATATATATAATGATTCAAGTTGGTCAATAAATAAATATCACGGGATGTGCAAATTATTGCCCATGGAGAAAGTCGAGGGTTCCACCTCACTGTTACACCTACACGATTTCTGACAATTTAGAAAGTCATAATAGTCGGTTTCCACATCAGAGTAAGGCGAAAAATCTGACCAATGGGTCATCGACCAGCTCAATCAGCCGCCGCGGTTCTAATACAAATTCTGCTTAAAACTAACTTGAATGATCTACACAGCTCTGTATAGCTCTCTATCTACCTACTACATGGCGTTTCTAAGTTTTTCTCTGATTATGATCCTGTTCGTATCTGCTTTGCCTTCACTATGTTTATCTTCTTCCTCGAATTATGTGTTGTCTCTGTCAGTGGAGAACCCAGAAGATGTCATCAAATCAAGAAACGATAATTTCACTGTGGGGTTCTATGATGTCGGTGAGAATGCGTTTGCTTTTGCTATCTGGTTCACTGAACCTCAAGGCCAAAACATGACTGTCATTTGGATGGCGAATCGTGACGTATTGGTGAACGGAAAAGGTTCGACACTTACCCTTCATAGCAATGGAAATCTGGTTTTGAATGATGCAGGTCAGGTCGATGTTTGGGCCACCAACACAACTTCGTTGAAACGTCCAGAATTGGTTCTGCAAGATGATGGTAATCTCGTTCTTCTTGAATATCCAAATCATATTTTGTGGCAAAGTTTTGATTTTCCGACTGACACACTTGTCCCTGGACAAAGGCTCACCAGACACTCTAGTCTTGTCTCCTCTAAAAGTCAGACTAACGTCTCTTCCGGTTTTCACAAGTTATTTTTTGACAATGATAATGTTCTTCGTCTTCTCTACAACGGCCCTGATGTCTCGAGTATTTACTGGCCAGCTCCATGGAATCTACCACAAAGCAATGGTAGGTCCACCTTCAATGCAAGTCGCTTTGTGTTTCTTGATTCATATGGTGATATCATTTCAACCGATAATTTTACTAGTAAGACATCGGACTATGGCCTTGTGCTTCAGAGACGGTTAACCATTGATAGTGATGGTAATGTCAGGGTGTATAGTCGAAGGAACGGGGAAGAGAAATGGTATATTTCATGGCAAGTTATTTCTTCCGGTTGCAACATTCATGGCATTTGTGGAGAAAATAGTTTATGCAAATATGAACCTTATATTGGTCGAGCATGCCTATGTCTTCCAGGTCACAGGTTCAAGGACGAAAGTGACTCATCACTTGGGTGTGAACCAAACTTCAATTTGTCTTGCAACCCAGAAGATTCTGACTTTCTATATATACCTAATGGCGATTTCTATGGGTACGACCAAGGTACTTACCTTAACATTACATTTGATGAATGTAAGAAGGAATGTTTAAAGTCATGTAACTGCAACGGTTTTCAATATACACGTGACGATTTTCAGTTTTATGTTACCCAAAGACCCTCTTGGTCAATGGCAATCTTTCTCCTGCGTTCAAGGGAGGTTTTCACTTGAGACTCCCTAATTCCAGCTCATTCACTCTTAAAGAACCCAATACCCAGTGTGAGCCTGTTAAGTCTGTAAAGCTGGAGAGAGTCTATGTCTCAAAACAAGATAGTATCTTAGTGAAGGTGTTACTATGGTTAGTGATAGCAATTGGTGTCTTTGAACTTGCATGCATCTTTCTCTTCTGTTGTCTGACTTGGAAAAAGTCAAGCAAGCAGCAGAATTATGATCATCTTACTGGAACTGGGTTTAGAAAATATAGCTATTCAGAGTTGAAAGAAGCGACAAGAGGTTTCAGTGAAGAGATTGGAAGGGGTGCAGGAGGAGTTGTTTACAAGGGTGTGCTAAAAGATGGGCGAGTAGCTGCAATCAAGAGACTCAATGAAGCAAACCAAATAGAAAGTGAGTTTCATGCTGAAGTGAACTTAATAGGAAGGCTCAACCACATGAACTTGATTGACATGTGGGGGTATTGTGCAGAAGGAAAGTACAGAATGTTGATAAATGAGTACATGGAAAACGGTTCTTTAGCGGAAAACCTGGAATCCAACAACAATTCATCACTTGATTGGAGAAAGAGGTATGAAGTCGCTCTGGGAACAGCAAGAGGACTTGCATATCTTCATGAAGAATGCTTGGAGTGGGTTCTTCATTGCGACATAAAGCCTCAAAACATCCTTTTGGATTCTGATTATAAGCCCAAGGTTGCAGATTTTGGATTGTCGAAGTTGCAGAACAGAAACGACCTCAACAATCCAAGCTTCTCAAGGATCCGAGGTACAAGAGGATATATGGCCCCAGAGTGGGTTTTCAACTTACCAATAACATCTAAGGTTGATGTTTACAGCTATGGAATTGTGGTGTTGGAGATGATAACAGGAAAAAGCTTGAGGGTAGATGGACCAGATCACTCACATCATGGGAGGCTAGTGACATGGGTGAGGGAGAAGAAGAACAAAGGAGAAGGAAAGACATCATGGGTGGAACAAATCATTGATCCAACAGTTGAGGGAAGCTTTGACATGAAGACAATGGAGGTTTTGGTTACAGTAGCATTGCAGTGTATCGTAGAAGACAGGGATGCAAGACCTTCAATGAGTCGCGTTGTGGAGATGCTTCAAAGTCATGAGATTGAGTATTAGCGATATGTACATAATTTTTTTTTTAATTTAAATTTTTATTTGTAGGTTTTTGTTTTGTCGTTTTTTGTGTTTTTATTCTTTGTCTGATAGGAAGTGGATGTCTCATTTCAATTTGATATGGACCCTAAAAGCATGAGGGTAAAGTGGCCTTTCATAGCATTTCAACATTGTAGAGATGCTTCAAATTCTAGAGATTGAGTACTGATTTTCAGTATGAGTGATACGTACGTACGTAATCTTTTTTTTTGGTTTTTGTTTTGGTATTGTTTGTGTGTTTTTTCCCCTTTGTCTGCTAAGAAGCGGATATTTCATTTCAATGTGAGAGACGAACCCTACAAGCATAAGGGTAAAGTGGCCTCTCATAGCATTTTATTTGTAAAGTGATCTTGTAGCAAATGGCGTTGTTGGCTTGTTGCTATCATGCACGGGGCACATTTTAGTTGATTAATAAAAAATCCTCTCCCACAACTAATTTGTTGCTTTTTTTTTTTTCTATTTATTCTTCTTTACTTTTATATCAAAAGTTGGTTTTTTTTTCCTCTTGTTTTATTTAACTATTTTTGTTACATCTTAAACAACTGTATAATAAGTAATAACACTTCAAAGCTTGTATTTAAATTCAATATTCTCTCCATTACATTCTAACTTTTTATTTTTGCCAGACATTATATTCTAACATGAACAAATATCAGGGGCCGCACATGAATGAGGAATGGGATGTAAGTTAACAGCACTTTTTATGGAGTCATTATGGGAGCCATTCCTACAAAGAGGCTCTTTTTAAATGGGAGCGCTGTGATTCTCCTCCCTGTCCTATATGTTTGAATGAGGTAGAGAATATTGATCATCTACCATTTTTTGTGATTGGGCTCAAGGGTGTTGGTTTAGTAGTAGCTTGGGTCTGAAAATTTGTAAGACAGGTTTTATAAGCACTATGCACTGGTTCTGGAGGTTTTTGGTGGGGATAGTATACTAGATGACAAGGGGAAGGTTACTGTTGCTATATTCTGCTGGAATAGTTAGAAAAGATGTGATTGGGTTGTTAATGGGGAATTGGTGAAAGTTGGAAGAGTAGTTAGAGAATCTCATGGATTACTGAATGAATCTTTTGATGCTAAACATATGAATGAGAATTCAAAGTCTACTGAAGTGGGGAGAAAGTGTAGAGTGTTGAAGTGGGAAGCACCAGGAACTGGGATGGTGAAAATTAACATTGATGGAGCTTTTATTAGTGTTTTGGATACTGCTGATGTTGGTGTTATTTGCAGGAATAGTGTTGGTGAAATGGTGGGAGGATTGGGATGTAACGTGTCTCTGCGTTTATGGCCAAGTGCTTGGCACCTAAGAGGAGGAATTTTAGCTGTGAACAGGTTGGGGATTGTGAATCCCACTTTAGATAATGAATGTGAAGAATTGTTCTTTTTGACGACTGGTAGGAAGAAAAAGGTATGTAACTGGCCGTGTGTGGATTTGGTTAAGGGATTCTTAGATTTGAAAAAAGAAAATCAGCAAGTGGTTTGGTGTTTGTCTTGGTGGGTCGACAAGGTATTAGAGTAGTAAATTATGTGGCAGCATTGGGTGCTAAGGGGATGTGTCCTGAGGCATGGCTTGTTGAAGCATTATCTCCTTTGATTGAAATCTTGCATGCAAATGTTTCAGTTATGAGAACTTCTGGGCAGAAATCTCAAGTTTTTGCTGGTGAGAGAAGTGGTATTGGTTAATGATGGATCATGAATTGTTGTTATATTGTTGTTCACATTTTTTCTTTTTTCTTTTTGTAGGTCGGTTATTGTATTTTTTAAGTCTTTTGGTGAGTTTTTCTAGGACTTATTTTCCCTCTTCCATCCTTATCTTCTACTTCCTCTCCCTTACCTATCTCCACTTTTAGATTAACATTAAATTGAAATCTGAGCAGCTTAGATTCAATGTTTTGTAACATTATGTGTTTAATTTTTTTTTTTTATCATTGTAATGTAGATTATCATGATTAAAATTTAGAAGTTTGAATTTATTTAATTATTTTGTTAATAGTTTGGTGTTTTATTGGTTATTTTATAAAAAATTAAATCTATATCACTCGAATTTCAAAATAAAAGTGGAGATGGGTATTGCAGGGAAGCTGGATAGTAAAGGTGTAGGGAAACGAAGTCCAGTGTGTTAGGTGTATTTTTTTAGATTTTGAGTTTTTGTTTTTTTGAGCTTCCGCTGTTATTGTGTGTAGTTCCTATTTTTTTGTGATTAAAATTGGCTGTTTTGATAAGAAAAAAAAAAAAAACATTGATCAGTTTGATTTATATGATAATCAGCCTAGTGGTATAGATATTCGTCTATTAGTGGGAGGTCGTTGGTTTGATTCCGTTTATTGCTATTCAAGCAGTTAGTGTTCATCATTGTAATTTAAAAAAAAAAAAACATTAATCTTATTCTTATTTAATTTGACATATCAATATGTGTATTTTTTTTTTTATATAAAAATTTTAGGAGAAGGGTTGGGCTCACCCACGGTTCAAAGGCAGAGCGTTTGGAGCCCACTCCACAAGAAATTCATGATTAAGAGTACACATGCCTCCACTTTAGCCTGGATTACCGTTACTTCGTAGAAGCCTAGGATGTTTCCCCCATTGCTTTAACCAACTCCAGAATCGAATCCCTTCCCTTTTAGTAAAAGTGTCCAGCTCTTTTGTCAGTTGAATTCAAAGATGAGGGTCAGGTTGGTGTATTGCTACTAAAGGTCTATTGATAAGTTGTGGCTTTTTAAAAACAGGTAAGATGGGCCCCACACATTGATGGATGTATGGGCAAATTATTTTTCATCTTTTCGGCTTTTCAACACCTTGTGTGGCCCATCAATATGTAGGGCCTGTGTGCCATCTTAACATCGTTTGGTTCAAGTATCAGAAAAAAAAAAAACATCGTTTGGTTCTTTGGTGTTTCTGTAGGTATGGGCGTAATTGCCCTTAAAACACCAATATCTATATTTATTATTCTTTGAGCACGTCCTCTCAATTCAAGACGTGGAAATGAAAATAATTATGTTGGGAGTTCTCTCCCCATAATTGTAGGTTCGACTCAGAGTAAATCTAGATTAGTCAAAATCAAAGATTCTGATGAACGGGTGAAAAAAAAAATAAAAAAATCCCTTAAAACAAAACAGTATGTTGGAGATTCCAGCTAAGAAACCTGTGTTGCAATTACATTTTTTGAAAAACATGGGAGGGAGTTGCACATGAACCCTTTTTCTAATTGTTTCTTTTCATTTCTGGCCAAAATTCTTTTTTATTTCTTTTTTTAAATAGTTATTTTTGTTTCATTTAAATAACTACTTCGTCCAATCAGTTTTAGAAAATACAAATAACTAAATTACACAAATTAAAATTTTGGTTAAACATAACAAATATATAAAAAAAATGTAACTTATTTTCCATCAACATCCTATCTGATTGGGATAATATATCAAAATATTTTATTGTGATGAGAATTTAGTCCAGATACTTAATGACCACAACCGGATTTATCCAACGTTGTCAACTTGGTCATAGCCAGGGTGGTATGGCGCGAATGGATCAGAGTATTGGTTAACATGTGCTGTGTGTACATGTGCAATGCCAGAGTAAATGACAAATTCGGATGATTAAAACAGCCCAACTCGGTTGGCAAAAGAAAAAGGAAAATCGACATCTGCATATGCTCAAGCGAGCCCAAGACGCGTGTGGAAGGCAGAAAAACTCTATATTGATACTTGATCAGGTTACATGTTTTTCTTACAAAGAAATAAACTGACCTACTCGTCTACAAAGACGATTACAAGATCGATATAAGGAAGGAAAGTGCATTTGTAAACATTATCTATGAATCCCCTAATTACAGCAGTTGATGATAACCAGAAACCTCCCACAAAGTTGGAGAGACCTGGAGACGGAGGTCGAACGACTATCCAACGATTACATCATATTGTTGAAGGTGCTCGTTGGATATGCTGGAGTCCTTAGAGGAGTTTAGACAAGTCGAGGAAGACTAGCAAACATGTCTCGGGCCTCCCATGGTGGATGAAGAAGCTCAGATTAGAAGATGCTCAGCTAAAAGCCTGAACCCCTTCCCAAGATCCCATACGAAGTCGAGCCAGATGTGAAGACTAGCAAATACATCTGGGATCCTAGGCATCCACCACGCGACGTGCTTGAAGACTACCAAATACATCTGAAGGTATAGCCGCATGGCCAAAAAAGGACTTTTATTTTTTTCGAAATCGCGTTCTCCTTCCCCACATGGCTGGAAAAATGGAAGCTGGCCAGCGGATGATGGAGTTTGAAACTCTCACCAGGAGGCTCATCATGCTTTCAAGAATATTTATCCAGGAAAGAAAAGGAAAGCAAACCAGTGGTGTAGGAGGATGAGGGGCGATGAGAGAATTTATAGGCCAAGCGGATTGCAAGGGCCACACAACAGTGAATGATGCTTTGATGGAAATGGCGTTGCAGAGTTCCAAGAAAGAAATCATAACTGTTGTTAAAAAGCGTGAGTATTAATTACGCGCAAAAACCAAGAATGGCTGAAAATGACCAATGCACGCCAGGATGTGATAGTATGATGTCAGATAAGTAAGCCGAACGGTCATCAAGTCATAACCTACCACGTGTCTCCATTTCACCAAAGATTGGGGCAATATGCGGATAGGGAATTCAAAACGACAAAACTAAGTACAATCCAGATAAGACAATCTCAGGTGCTATAAAGACACCGGGGTAATTGTTTTAACCCGGGTCGGCAAATATGGAAAGCGGCAAATGGTTGAACCAATTAGGTCACGAAAAACAATGGCGCGCTTGTTACAAAGACAGCCAGGCGTTACGATAAAGGAGCCCGGTAAATAGGCAAGTCGGGAACTAGTTCTTGAAACTCAGTCAATATCGAGGTATGCACGAAAGGAAGAGCCCGATGTAGAGAACAACTAATCTCAGCAGCTCAGAAACCCGAACTCTTGAGCTTGGGGGGCAACTGTTATGGACTCAAATAATGGGTCTGGCAGAGGAAGGCCCAATAAGAGTGCCTCTGGCGGGAAACCTCCCATGAAACAGGTAACTTGCCAATCACCCTTGACTGTGCCGATAATCCATTAATCATGCAGGATATGGAGTGCGCACGATCAGGACGTGGGAGGCGCACGACAACAGTGGGAAGGACTCAGGGTAAGGAGAACGAAACCCTAGGTAATATCTATAAATAGGAGGTTGCCCACCAGGTATGTTCTCCACGTTCACCAGTACATTCTTTACCGTTCAGTCTCACTGTGCACACACACCACCCTCAGGCGAAGAGCCAACCCCGTGTAGCACAGTGATCCGTTAGCAATCGCTGATATCTCCTCCATAGATACCAGTGGGCGCTATACCCGATCCAATATCAATCATACCTAGCCCACTGTGGCTAGACATCTGTATTCTATTACAGAACAACTATAAATTTTACTTAGATGCAAAAATGCCACATCAATTTATATTGATAAATGTCCATTAGTTTTGTTAGGTGGGCTCCATAATATTGTTTTTTTGGGAAAATGACAACCAGATCCCAAGAAACAAAAAAAAAATCAAAAATTTGTATTAACAACATGAAGTGTTATATTCACAACAGGAAGTGTTATATTCACAACAAAATTTAAAAACCTGGTCATTCACAACAGGAAGTGCTATATTCACAACAAAATTTAAATACCTGGATTTTGTTTCAAACTCAGGTCCCTAAGCGTACAGAGGCTATTCTTTTTTTTGAACAATTTTACAGAGGCTATTCACAACAACAAAAAACTAGATTCACAACATGAAGTGCTATATTCACAACAAAATTTAAACACCTGGATTTTATTGCAATACAAACATGATATGTAATTTTGGGTTGGGACTTTTTTAATATTTTTTATGTTCCTTGGGACCTGGTTGTCATTTTTCCTTATTTTCTTGAATGATTATTTTTTTAGAAGAGCCACACCCTCTTTCTTCCCCACAAAAGTAGGGTTGACGAAGGTCAGAGAGGGTGTGGCTTTTTTTTTTTTACTAAAAAATAATCATTTGAAAAACAATAATATGGGGCACACCCAAAAAAAGTAACGAACGTTTGCAAACATTCATGGATGTGTCATTTTTGCTCTATTCTTAAAAGTTTATAAGCACTTTCACACCTAAGTAAAGTTTATGGTATTTGAAGTATTTTCGAAAACAAATATATAGGCTTTTTTGAACCTTAACCAAAAAATTATACAATAAATAAAAAAAAAACTCTAACACATATTCTCAAGCTTTCTGATATCTTATAAATTTTATTCCAAAACAAAAAAAGTTTATCTCATATACCAATGCTTTTTGCAAGTTTTGAGTAACTATTTCTATTTCCACTCACTACTTTACATTTACGCATGTATAATGCTTAATAGATAATGATTATAGTAAATAAACGGTATATAGGTTGAGGCAGAGGTTGTGCAAGAATATATAATGCTAAAATCTAACGGATAAATATGTGCATCATCATGTATTGAGATACGGAAGTCGGAAAACAAAAATAATAACGGTTGTAATTATTAATCGTAATATATTTACTGACAAAAATTATGGTTCTTACGAAATAACCATTATGTAACATTTTTAAACGATTTTTTTCAACAATTTTATATCTAAGAAATAAATATGTAATTATTATAATAATTAACCGTAATTTATGATTCATAAATACTTTTCCTTTTTTAAGAATACTTAAGGGTTAAAAATGATAACCGTGGTCATGTATAAGAAGGCGGGAAAAATTATTTGATAATATTTGACCGTTCTTTACAATGAACCGTTATATATTTTTCACGATTCTTCACAAATAACCGTTAAGTATTATTTAATATAAATAAAGGTAGAAATCTGAAAGATGTCATATATAAGGGAGCAGGACCTTGAAAAATATAATTTGACATTACGTTACGGTTATTCACAAAGAATTGTTAAATATTCTTTAATATAAATAAAAGTGGGGTTCTAAAAGATATCATATATGAAGACACAATCCTAAAAAAAAATTGACAATACATTACGGTTCTTCACAAAGAACCATTAAGTATTATTTAATATAAATAAAGGTGGAATTCTAAAAGATATTATATATAAGAAAGCAAAGTCTGAAAAAACTATTTAACAATACATTATGGTTCTTCACTAAGAACCGTTAAGTAATCTAAAATATAAACAAATGTAGGATTCTGAAAGATATCAAATATAAGAAGGTGGAATTCTGGAGGAAAAAAATTATTTGATAATACATTACGATTCTTCACTAAGAACCGTTAAGTATTCTTTACTAAAAAGGCGGGATTCTGAAAAATATCAAATATAAGGAGGTGGGATCCTAAAAAACATTTATTTATTGAAACTCTTTAAACCCATTCTCAAACATTTTTTGAGCTTCCCTAGTGGGTCTCATTCACTTTTTTCCATAAGTTTTGTTCTAGCACTACAGGTCTTGTGCTACACCACTACCATGGGTCTTCACTCTGCAGCTCCTTCCTTTTGTGATTCTTCACTGTGTAAGCTTTCATTTTTTTTCAATGATGTTTTTAGTTTCATTTTATTTTTTATATGACGAGAGCTTGCTAGTTGATGCTCAAGGTTACTGGTTGGGATTACGATAGCCATAGGTCTTGTCATCCACCATTACCATGGGTCTCCACTCTGCAACTCCTTCCTTGTGTAAGCTTTCATTTCTTTCTTTTTTTCAGTTAATGTTCTTAGTTTCATTTTATTTTTTATATAACAAGAGCTCGCTAGTTGATGTCAAGGTCGCTCGTCGGGATTACGATATCTAATCTGATAATGGCCGTTAGTTTGAAGATTAAAAGAGAGAAAAAAATGCAAGAGGAAATAGAGAACATGAAAAAATGACGAGGTAAAATGCTGAATTTTTTTATTGTTGAGCATCTCATGTTCTTAAAATATAGCAATCCAAACTCTAGGTTGAAATCATGTTTGTTAAATCAAGTTTTGAGATTTGCTCAAGTTTTTATATTTGCCAATTTGTACCATATCCTTATTTTCAAAGTAATATTCCGAGGTTTGTTTAAAATTTTATATTTGCTTATTTTTATTATATATTTGCTTATTTTTAATAATCATATTATCCTTTTATAGTTAAAGGACATGTGACGGGAACTCTTGGAGTGCACTTGTTAGTTCTCTACGTTTGTATTGATGATAACAGACAATTATAAATAAAATGAAGTTAATGACTCAAGTTAAAATGTTTTATCTTAATCAAACTTGAATCAGTAACTTGCTTTAAGTATATGTAAAATTGACTATAGTTAAAGGTTGATAGACTTGAGTCAAGTGTTTTGAAACCTCAGTCAAAATGTGTTTTAACTTTGACTAACTCGAGTTATTCTCTAGTGACTCAAGATAAAAGACTTTGGGAAATGTTTTATGAAAAACATTGATTCGAGTGAACTTTGTATGACTCGATTTAACTCTTGTGGACTTAATCTTATTTTTCAAAATACTAAGTCCCTTATTCAAAATATTTTTAACAGTCAAAATATTGACTCGAGTTAGTCTTGAATGAGTTGAGTGTAACTTTGAAATATTTTCTCAAAAGATATTTTGAAAACTCGAGTCATCACTTAATAACTCGAGTGTACTTTGTGTTCAAATCTTTTTTAAAACTTAACTTGAAAACATTTGTGAAAATGCCATTGACTCGAGTGAGAAATACGTGAATCGAGTTACCAACTTGAAGTGAACATTTTAGACTCGAGTTAAGTTCATACAGAGACATCTTCTCATTTGGTTTCAAACATATTTTCAAAGAAGATGAAAATGTGACTTGAGTGTGGAATGGTAAACTTGAGTCAGCTACTCGAGTGAGCTTGAAATCAACTTGAGTTAGCTTTTCTGGTTTTGCAAATCACCGTGCCCATAATGTTAGTTCTTAATGTGTTTTGATGATAACTGACAATTGTAAACAAAATATGGTTAATGATTCAAGTCAAAAAAAATTTAACTTGATCAAACTTGAATCACTAACTTGCAGTCAAATTGACTCAAGTTTTAGGTTGTCAGACTTGAGTTAAATCTTTTGAAAGCTTAGTCAAAATATGCTTGAACTTTGATTGACTCAAGTTACGGAGTTGTTGACTCGAGCCAAAAGCCTTGTAAAATGTTTTATGAAATGTTGTTGCCTCGAGCTGAGTCTTGTGAACTTAAGTTTATTTTTCAAAATACAAGAATACAGACTCGAGCCTGTGTTGCTTGACTTGAGCATGGTTTTAAAACTTATTTTCAAAATGTATTTTGTTAACTCAAGCCATCACTTAATGACTCGAGCTAACGCGTTGTTCAAATATTTTTCAAAAGCTATCTCAAAGAACATTTTGAAAATGATGCTTGACTCGAGCTAAGGAAGTACTCCCTCTAGTCCTTATTATAAGGCACCAACTAACAAGTTTATTTGGTCCTTTTTATAAGGCACTTGCTTGTTCCCAAGGAGCATTAATTATTTTTTTCATATATGACCATAATTAATAAAGGTAGTGGATGAAAGTAATAATTAATATAATATCAGAGTTTAATGCAATTAGTAGGGGTAATATTGGAAATTACTTAAATTATAGGACAACTTTATTGACTTTAACTGTTTTTATTGGTTTGTGAAAAAAGTTAGTTGGTGCCTTATAATATGGACTAGAGGGAGTATGACTCGAGTCATGCACTTGAGTTGAACATTTTAGATTCGAGCTAAAGTCATATAGAGACATCTTCACCTTCAAACTTCAAACTTGTGACTCGAGCTTAGAATGGTTAACTCGAGTCAGTTGCTCCAGCTTGCTTGAATTTAACTCAAGCTAAAGTATCTCTGTTTTGCAAATCACCATGTTCGTAAATCTTAAATCTTTGCTTATAATTTGATTACTTCTTATCATATCTCATTATTGTTCCTAACTATATTTAACCAGTTTATTAATGAGTTTCAGATGATTAGATGGTGGATTACATGCAGATTAATAAAAAAACATTGATTACATCAGTGGCATTAAATGCAGCTCCAAAAAATGAAGCACGAATTTGAGCAACCTCTCTCTAAACATTTCGAAGGCATTAATGGTTTCTTTCCATATTTAAGTGCCAGATCATCCAACGGGAAGAACAGAAGGAATGCCAATGTGGAATAACGACGCTCATTATAGAATCAACGCTCAATGACTATATTGATTACTCTCAACAATGCATTGAAGGCTTCCAGCAGTCATTAAATTCCCTCACTAAATATAAGCTGAAGCATTCAATACAATTCAACCATTGGAAACACAATTACAGTTTCATTATACTCTTTTAGAGAGTTATCATTCTGAAAAAAAATCCTTGTAAAAAATCTCAAGATAGTGGGACTTTGAAATTGGGTTATTGATTACAACTTGTAAGGGGGAGTGAATCCTAGTGAGACAATTACTTCGAGTACATAGTGTGTAATCAATTGGAAGAGTTAGTGAAATACCTAGAGAGTCTAGGGACTAGACGTAGGTCAAGAGTTTAGACCAAATCAGTATAAATCTCTTGTGTTAATATCTCTCTCTCTACTCTGTTATACTCTGTTTTGTGAGTTAGATCCAGAGATATTCGAAAAGAATTTTAAATCACCCAATTCACCCCCTTCTTAGGTGATATTCTTGTTTTCACGTAAAACTTAAATCTTTGCTTATGATTTGATTACTTATTATCATCACTCATTATTATTCTTAACTATGTTTAATCAGTTTATTAATGAGTTTCAGATGATTAGTTGAAAGATTAACTGCAGATTAATCAAAAAGCATTGATTATGTCAGAAACATTTAATGGGTTGGAGAAAATAAAGCACAATCTGGGAAACCATTCTCTGAGCATTCAGAAGGCATTCATGTTCTCTTTCCCTAATCAAATGCTACAACACTCAATGAGAAGAACAGAAAGAATGTCAAAGCGGCTGAATGTTAGCGATCATTTACGGAATTGAAGCGTGTGAGTAACAGGTGAGCTTCATGTCTAATGGCTACATTTACTACTCACAAAGGTTCATTGAAATCTTCTCAACGGTCATTAATTGCCTCCACCAAATATAAGCAGAACCATTCAATTCAGTTGAACCACCGGAAATACAAACGCTCAAATGAACTAATCGCATTTACTGTTTCATTCACTTTACTGTGTAATATATTCGAATATTTGAACTTTAGTGTTTATCTATCTACTCTGTAAGAGAGTTAAATTATATTCATCATTTTTGTAAAGAAACTCAAGGTAGTGGGACCTTGAGAGTGGGTGTATTGATTACAACTTGTAAGGGGGAGTGAATTCTAGAGAGAGGATTACTCAGAGTTACAGAGTGTGTAATCAATTAAAAGAAATAGTGAAATACCTAGAGAGTTTGGGGATTGGACGTAGGTCAAGAGTTCAGAATGAACTAGTATAAATCTCTTGTGTCAATCATTCTTCTTCTTTACTCTGTTTTAGCTTGAGTTTACAGAGGTCTTTTCAGAAAAATTTTAAATCATCCAATTCACTCTCATCTTAGGTGATATTCCGCCTTTTAGTACTAATATGTGATCTATAGACACTCTACAACAAAGGTATTGAAGAATATTTTGAAATTTTTATTAATTGATTTTCTTTTTGAATTAAAAACATTATAAGATAATGTTTTTATCATGAGTGTTTAAGTTATTAATTTCTTTTAAATTGTATGATGTTTATCTATAATGTATTGAATTTTGAATCCTATAAATATAAGTTTTGTATTTAATATTATTATCTTGTTCTTATCCATAATTATATTGTATCTTATATAATAAATATTAATTAGTAAAACTAAATAAGAACAAGTATAAAAGTAGCTATATATAATTTAAAAAAAAATCCAACTACAGTTATTAATAAAGAACCATTATATATGCTCTTAATATATTACGGTTCGAAAAGCATTATTTATCTGTGTAGATCATCTATAGCGCCTCTATATATGACGGTTTAGAACCGTCATATATAGTAAACCGTCATATATAGTCTATAATAACCGTCATAAAATGCCTTTTTTGTATTAGTGATTGTTATAAAAAAAATAACTATTTCCATACCACCTCTAGCCCATAATATAAGATCTAGTCTATAATGCAATTTGCACTACAAACATGATCAATAAGGATCAGAAACAAGAATGAGACAACCATAGTATACATGAAAACAAATTAAAACAAGAAAATTTTTTAAAAAAAGAGTAACAGTTGTCCATCACTGCAAGATTTCCCCATTATTTACAAGGAGGAGGGACTAACATGAGTTTTGATTGGAAAAAGAAAAATAGAAACTTTTTCCTTCCACGATTCTCCATTGCTACACACTACTAAAGATTCGAGCATATATAATGCTTGAAAAATAACGGTTACAACGAATAAATGTCATATATGTTGAGGCAAAGGTCACACAAGAGTATATAACATCATTGGACTTTTATAGGTCATAACCATTCGTAACATTTGTTAGACCTGTATTTAGACTCACCTATTCTTTATGGTTTTTACTACTTTTCTTCACCAGCCTCCTTCATGATGTTAATATCCCATTAGCTCCTCCGCCGCCGCCGCCTCTACAACCACCAACTTCTCCTCCTCCTCCTCTTGAAATGGAGGCTCTGATGTAGCTGTTGGAAGGTCTTGATTGTCGCACAAGGCGTCATGCGGTATACGTCAACAAGCTAAACAGGAAGTTGAACCTCATACTTCATCACAATGAGGTTGAGTATGACTTGTTGTTAGGCCCTTCATCTCCTTCCTCCGATTATGAGAATGAGGAGGAGGAGGACAACAATGGTGGTGATGACTGAATACCACTATTGTATTTTTGAAATATTTAAGAAAATAGGTTAACAGAAAAAAAAATCATACTTCATGGTTATTAATTAAAGACCGTAAAGAATTCGTGTAACATGGTTACAAATAACACCAATATATTTAATGGTTCTAATTTAATAAACGTTAATTAAAGCTTTTGAAACCATTCCTCTTTCCCGCATTGACTCTGGGTGCCTCTTCATTATCCGATGGTCGTCAGGAGAGTCATATAACCCTTCATTATGCCATGTTCAACTTCCAACACGCGCAATGATGGTTTTTTCATGTCCCTTCCAAATGTCTATTTTCCCTATGTTTTCTTCATCATCCTCCTCTTTGTTCTCTCAATCGCTAAGATGAAACGTCGTACAGAAGAATTGTCAGAAAGCTCTCGGTGTCATCATCCACCTCCTCCTTCTCCTCCTCTTCAACCTCCATCTCCTGCTTCTCTTCCTCAACTGTTACCTCCACCTTCGCTACCTCTTACTCTTCCTCTATCTCTACACACTAGTACAAAAAAGAGCTTTAAGACTGCCTCATTTAGACCGGATTATAGAGGATCCGGTCTAAAAAGTATGATCGGTGGCAGTTTCGTAAATATAAAGAACTTTTGGACCAGATTATAAAGGATTTAGTCTTAAAAGTATGACCGGTGGCAATTTCGTAAATATATAGAACACTTTTATGACCGGTTGTTTCAAAAAACCGGTCTCAAAAGTGTAAAAAAAAAAAAACAAAAAAGCTAAATTCGCTAAACCTGTTAAGTCCGTAAGTTTGCTTTGTCTTCTTGGTGATATAACATTTGCTTAGTTATAGATTCAACGAGTGTCCCAAGAGCCACATAGGTCAAATTCTCAGCAAGAATGCCATCCTCTTCCTCTAACCTACTCGCAATCTTCGTAAGTTGTCCCAAGAGCCACACAATCAAATCCTTAGCAACGTTGGCGGTGAGATGCTTCGAGGGTTTTGTGATGGTGTCGACTCCAATCCTCAGCAATGGCGAAAGCGTACTACTTCGAGGATTCTGGACGACGGTGGCTCCTTCCTCTTCGATCTATGGCTCCTCCCACGCCGCCTTCGCACAGATCCGGCTTAAAATCAAACCCAGATCTCTTCTTGCTTAAGTCTATTTATTCCTACCTTGACCGCTCCTGCTCAGATCTGGACTTCGATTTTGGTTGCTTGAAGCTTTGCTAGCACCGACAAGAGGAACCTGCTTAGATTTGGTTGCTTTAAGCTTGTAATTTTTTTGTAGATCTGGACTTCAATTTCACCTCTGATTTTATATTGATTCAAATTCGATTTCCATGGTGAATGATTTCTGTTTCTTGTTATTTTTTCTTATTTCTGGACTTTGTAATCATCTTTTTTGTTTTTCTTGTTGTTGTTGCTTCCAATCTTCTCTTGGTTCTTCATCGCTGATGACGGAGGGACATTCAAAATGTTGCCAGATCTGGTGATTTGGGACCAGTTGTTTCATTTGTTTTTATTATTATTCTGAAACACTTTTAAGACCGGATATTTCAAAAGTTTGGTCTAGAAACGATTTTTTTTAAACCAGTCGTTCATCCAGTCTTAAAAGTAACATATTTTTAAGACCGCTTGGAACGAGACCGGTTCTAGATATGGTCTTACGAGGCATTTTTTGTCCGGTCTTAAAAGACTTTTTTGTACTAGTGACAACCTATACTTCCACAATTGGAGGCAATGATGCAGTATGTAGAACACACTGGCTATGATGTCATGAGGTTTTCTTTATGCCTCTCGAGTATGAGCAAGAAGGCCAATCTTATGCTTGATGAGTATGGGATTGGCCATAATCTTGACAATGATCCTTGCTACTCCTCTAGTGACAAGTAGCATGATGATCTCATCAGTTTATTAGGGGTACTCACCATTGTACTTATTTTTTATTTTATCATTTTAAATATATTGTTAAAAAGATAGAGAACATATCCCATGGCTCTTAGACAACAACCGTCTTGAAATAAAATAAATAATAGTTTGAAGGCAAAGATAAATAACGTTTTTTTAAACAACCATCATGGAACTCTTGGCACGGGAAAAAGAAAATATTTGTGCGTGGACTAATCCTCTTCAACTTCAAACACACACTTCACTTCCAATCTATTTAAACTCCTTATTTTCATATATTTTCTTCATCCTCTTCCTTTGTTCTCCTCATCATTATACTGAAGCGATGCACTAAAGAAATGTTAAAGAATTGTCCTTCCCAACCTCCACCACCTCGTCCTCCTCCTCCTCATGCTCCTCTTTCGCAACATGCACCTCTGCTTGATTCTCTTCCTCCTCCTCCCCAACCTCCACCCCTCCTCATGCTACTCCTCCCCAACTTGCATCCCCGCCTCTTCTTCCTCCTCCTCCTCCTCATTCTCACATTAATATAACTATGACTCAAATATATTAAAAAATAATAACATATCTTATGGTTGTTATTAAAGAACCATGATAAATCAAATAAATAGCATACCTCATAGTTATTTGAACATAACTGTTAAAAAAGTAAAGCTATTAGCAATTCTTACCAACTAACATCTATGTAAGACCTTAAACACTGGAGATTTGTTTATAAAATACCTTACGGTTGTTTTAACATAACCGTTATAAAAGTAAAACTATTAGAAATTCTTACGAACCTTTATGTAAGACCTTAAAAACTACTTAATAGGGGTTTGTTTGTAAAACATCCAATCTGTTTGACATTTGAAAACTTTTACACTCGATCAAAAGCTCTAGCTCTTTAAGATCTATGAAAGACATCTATTCAACCTTAGAGTTTTGTTTCTTCAACTTCCGGCAAGGTTGACATAAGGTTCATGGTTTTTCTTTCATTATACATTTTTGTGAATTTATTCTAGGTGAGAATGATTATTGGGTTTTGATTGGGGTTGTTGTTTCTATATGATTTATGCTAGATGGGGTCTTTGAATAAGCAGTGAATATATGTCGATTGTCTAACAAAAGATTACTAGGATGGGGTAATAGATTTTCTTGAATTTCCATTTGCGCATAATCTCAAATGACTGTTTGATTCTTTGCCCCTGTGTAAAGTATGGCAATGTACATTAATGTGATTGAGAAACTTATATGTTGCACTTAGTGATTCATGGAATCAATCCTACATATACATTTTGTAACATCCTCCATTTTTTCTTAACATAATAACTAATTAAGGGATTAATCAATAACTTAATAATGCTTCATCATTTATTAAAATATCCAAAGTAGACCAGAAAATGCAAAATGAGCCATAACGTGGTTATATACAATAATCCAACCTATACCAAAAAGATGGAAGCACTACTATAAGCAGAAGTAGCCTAAGCTTCCAAAGTCTTTCTTGATTGACCTGCACGAGAACTATCTCTTGAAAAATAATTGTAACCATCAATCCAACTCATTACAAATACTAATATGTGTTCATGAGGTGCCAAGTGGAACAGTTTATATAACAAAGTATTAAAAATATAATTTACCAATATCCAAATCAAAAATTTCATATAATGAATTGTGTATCACAGTTTCCCTAACACAATTCCCAAGATGCCTCCCATCAATGCAGTTAAACTGCCTTTTTCCTGCCGACTAGACCCATGGGCTAAGTTACTATCCATATTACTGCCTACTCAAAAGCTCATTGGTCATGTGATGAGAATTGATCAAAATCTCCAGAGCACATGCCTTAGACTGTGGGTCTTTTCCCTTCATTGAACTAGTGGGGCGTCGCGAGCCCTCATTGAAATAGTGGGGCAATCCCTCATTGAACTAGTGGAACGTCAGAAAGCCAACCATTGTGTACCAATGGAGGCTACACCACGTGGTAAAATAAACTACTCTATTTCTTCCCAATTCAACCATTACTATAATTATCACAATAAATAGCTCAACGATATTTTTTCCAAGATTTTTCACGTTCATTTCATGTTATTTAAATCATTCTCATATACATACCATAATATCTCAATTCTCAATTCTTATACATATATAAATATATGTATATATTTCACAATTCAACACAAGGTGTAACATCCCAAATTTTGGGATTTGGAATTAGAAATATTGTATAGAAATTATGATGAAAATTTAGCCTAACATAATTATTAGAATTTAAGGACTTATTTTCTTGAGAAATTCAAAGAAAAATAGTTTCAGGTTGAATTATAGCCCAAGATTTTTAGAGAAATTACTTTAAGGGCCAAAGAAGTTGATTTAAGGAAGAAAATCATTATAAAGCATCAAGGAACTTATTCTACCATTTATTTGATAAAATAAAGGGAATAATTGCAATAAAGGAAATTTTGGATTTATATTTGATAGGTCAAGAAGGCTTATACACGTGTTATTTTCGGCCCAATAGTATCCAAGTATCTTAATCTTTCTGTTTTGGCCCAAATGGTACCTAAACAATCATCAGCTTTCTTGTTTTGTTTTTTTCCCCCTTCCCATTGCCACGTTCACACACACACATTCACAAATAAATAGCGCATCTCATTTGCTATTTTGTTGGATTGCTACTTAGGCCCATATTAACAAATCAACCCAAACTCCCCAAGTTAACTCCAGGCAGTACCAGCACTCCTAGTAGTGCAGTGGTATTGGGATTCATTTCCCCCCCTTAGGTCCTTAGTTCGATCCCCCTCTCCTCGCCTTGTATCAAAAAAAAACTCCAGGCAGTACAACGGAGGTTGGCTCAAGTAGTAAGCGGCTTGTGTCGCTTAAGTAAGGTTTCGGGTTCGAGCCTTGTGAATGCAAAAAACCTCTGCTGGGAGACTCTCTCACCATAACCAGGTGCGCGACGCGGGTTGGATCCGGACTAGTCGGGGTGAAGCCTCGGTGAACCGGGTGGGCAACAAAAAAAAACTCCAGAGGCAGCCAAAACATGGGAGCAGTAAAACATATATATAATCTAATATCCATTAAACTTTCTTAGCAGCAGTGACACGTTAACTGAACCAAAAACGCAATAGACAATAGTCAAAACACGTTAATCAGATGGCAGCTTTGATCGCGGAAAGAAAGAAAGAAAGAAAGAAGATAGATCATGTAACATCCTAAATTTTTGGACCAGAAAGTTAGAAATAAAAATGAGATAAGAAGACTTTTTACCAGTAGAGTCCAAAAGTATTAAACTTATTATGAGGAAAAGCTTAAGATAATTATTAAAATTATTTTGGACTTTGAGAATTTGGGAATGTTATGAAATAATATCTCGAGGATATAAAAATATTATGATGGAATTAGTTATGAGAAATTTAGTCTGGATAAATGTTAAAATTAATATTTGGAATTTAAAGGCATATTTTTCATTGATTAAGGATAAATAACTGGGAAGAATTTTGGCCTAAATATTGTGGAGATAATATTTGGTGGCCTAAAAAAAATTTAATTGAGAAATAAAATCCTTAAAAGGAATTAAGGATTTAGTTTTAAGATTTAATCCAATATTTATAGGAGTAATTTTAGAACATACACCCTCTTATTATTTAATTGAGACACCAAATTTATATATATAAATATATATACTCCCAGCCCATTATTACTTGAATAGGAGCCCATTCTTCTCAACTCATGTGCTCATATAGTTGCTCAGTCCATTATTTCTTTGACCCATAAGCTAATAAAAACCAACCCAAAACCATAACCATTTATTTCATCAGCATCTCTGCGTCATTTGGGCAGCTGCAACGTGGAAAATTAAAAAGGGAAGAAACAGCAGATGAAGCGCATTACACAAGGAATATACATCAGCAAAAGCCCGTAAACACTAAAACATGTAATAACCCAGTATCCCAAGTAACCTCGATCAACCACAACCCAGTTCCATACTTCTTGAGCCTCACACCACTCTCCTTCCCATTATAACCAGTTGGTTTTCCCTGCAAACTGAGAAGCAGAGAAAGGGAGGGAGAGAGTGAGTTGTGGATGCTCTGTTCAAGGAACCAGAGAACAGAGAGAGAGAACCGAGAGAAAAACTAAGGAGGAGAGAGGGAGACTCAACTGGGATCATTCTCATTCGTGTCTGCTCGGTATAGAAACCAGAAAAAGAAACAAAGGTAACCTTAAGCTTCCTTTTCTACTTACTTCCATGATAGAAACGCTGTACAACCTAATGTATATAAGAAACCAAACACTGATATATGCGCTGTGACTGTGTCTGAAAACTGAGAAAGAAAACAAATGAATATAGATATATACATAGATAGGCGTCGCTGTATAAGATAAAAGAGAGGAAGACCTGTTGCCATGCGTATTGACTTATGCTGTCGTGTATGTATATAACTGCAAATAAGAGAAACTTGAGGTCATGCGGTAGTGAATGAATATAGCATACATGAACAATATCTATATATATATATTAAAGCCTTGCTGATAAGAAACTAAGGCTGCTGCATATGTAAAGAGTGAAGGAAACTTGCTATCTCATATATGAAAGTGTATATATATTTGAACCCATGCTCACTGTGTATATACATATAAACCTGCGCATGAAGGAAAATAAGTAGGAGGCCTTATTAGCTTAAATATATGTGCTGCGTCTAAGAACGTACAGAAGAAGGAAAACGTAGAGAATATAAACAGGCCCTTTTTTTTCATACCAGAAAAACAGAGAAGGTTGTGAGCATCTGTTCCAATGGTAAACATTTGATTTTTTTGCACGAAAGTTTTACAGTAATTAAGAGACACAATAAGGTTTAAAACGAGCTTTGGATCACAATAAATGGAGGTCTGTAGCTCGAGATATAATTTTTGGAAGTTGAGTTATAATTTTGGAAAGTTATCTGGACAATGATCACGTTTTTGAAATTTGGGAATGATATAGTGTGTTATGGCTATTGGTATTATTTTTCTGTGAAAGTATACATGCTAAGGAACACATAGTTTTTGGAAGCACCTCATTTGGATTTTTGTAGAATTAATTAGAATTTTCAAAGTTTAATCAGAAAATTCTGGACATTGTTTGTGTTTTTCGAAAGTTGGAAATTTTCCCAGTCATAAATCAACTTGATGACTTTAATTTATGAAAATAGACTTATTAAGGTTTAAATAGAAATTGGAATCACTCCATTTAAAGTTATATCGGTCAAATTATGAATTTTCTAAATTCTCATAAAAGTTAAATGTTGAAATTTTGATAAATCTTAAAATAGTCACATAAGTTGTTAATAGTGCATAACGTAAAGCAAAGTCGGATTCAGGGGATCTCGGAAAGCAGTCAATTAATCTCGGCAGCTCAAAGACCTGAACTACCGAGCTTGGGGGCAACTATTATGGAATAAAATACTAGGCCCATCCAAGGTGTGGCCCATCAGGAGACATCTAATACATTTGGGCTTGGAGGCACCAAAGGCCCAGCAAGTCCAAACCCTAATCCTAAGGTAGCCTCTATATATAGTTGGTTAACCTAAAGAGGTACGGATCTTCTATCTTCTAAGCTCTCTCTCAATTGCATATACTGCACACAGAGCACACACACCACCCCCTTGGCTAAACGCCTCCCGTATAATCGAACTACGTGGACTTTGATCCCTCTTCAGGGTACGTAGGCCCTAGGAATCGCTCCTAGGTCAAGTCCTGGTGCTTTGTGATCTCGGATCCTCTTCGGTATCCAATTCATGGATGCTTGGGGGAGAGCTATTTGATCCTATATCCACATCCTAGCCCATCTAGGGTTAGGGTTTATGTTCTATGACGGAACATATATACTTAACACTTATATGATAGTTAAGCGACATATAGCCTATATATGCATATACATTGACCACGTTGTGTAGCAATGACAACAATGTTTTTAGGTTCACCATTAAATCATTTGCCTTTCTTTTCTTGTCCTTTTTCATGATATATATATACACACAGTAAGCAAAGTCTCTTCCTCTCCCTTTTCATATGCAAAGTTAATGTGTGTATATATATATATATATATATTATTATTCTTTTTTTTTTCCATGACAACTACTTTCTGAGAGGTATATATATATAACTATACTATACAACATGATTTCATTTTCCAAACCATATATGTATATTCATGTCTATGACAACAAGTTTGAGTTCCTAACATATATCTATATGTTCTCTTATCTTTTTCCTTCTCTGTCTTCTATTTCTCTTTGTGCAGAGACATATATATAGCTACCCACACACACACCAGTAACGTTTTCATTTTTTTTTTATATACAGCAACCCCCCCTTTTTATATCAGTATAGCATTTAACTAGGATAGTTATTTAACATGGAGACAAACTCACAGATGCTCACCGTCCAGGCCCTGTAATTCAGATTGACGTTGGCTCCATCTTTTCACGTTCTCACTCTCGGGCTCGGCCTTCCTTCTCTCACGCTTTCAACATCATCCTCACGGTTTTCACTCTGTTTTCTAACTTTAAAACAGAGCAAAACACAGCACCAACGCCTCCTCACTCTCTTTCTCCTCTAGCTTTCTGTCCCTCACTCTCGGTTCTCACTCCCTCTGCTTCTTTCACAGCTTCCCTTCTCTCTTTGCTCTCGGCCTTGACTGTTGAGAGCGCTGAGAAGAGTGCAGAAGCAGTAGTATATATAAGGACCTAAAGGTCCAGACCGAGCAGCACTGACCAAAGGAAAAAGAAGGATCGTTAGGTACATGGAGTGGACGTTGGGCTCGATGGGATTTGCTGAGAGGAGGAGTGTGGTGGAGGTATGCGTGAACGGCGTTGTGTTTAGTTTCTTTCCTTTTCTGTTGCGTTCCGTGCCTTGTTCGCATGATTCAGAGAAAGCTGATATGTTTTGGGTGTTTGAGTTATATTGGTTATTAGAGGAATAGCACTGTGTAGGCTAATGCATCAGAATAGGAGCTGAGGTGGAATAGGTTGAGTTATTAAATAGTTAATGGGTTGGTTTCGTTGTCTCTGTGCAAGTCGAAATAGAGGGTCTGGAAGAAATGGTGTATGGGCCGAAGGCAGTGAATCAAAAATGGGCTATGAGTGTTTTAATCCAATGGACATTGAATAATAAGAGGAAACAAAATTCTGCATGAATAAGCAGAACAGAACAGAGGAATTATATCAAAAAAGAACAGAACAGAGGAAGTTGGTTTCTGCTTGTCGTATATGTATTTAGGAGCACATGAACTTAATGCAATTGAGAGATAGTTTGTGGGTCTCACACTCAAATTATCCCACTTAATTCTCCTCAGGCTTTTATTTGCAATTAGGCCCATTACTTCTATAATTACAATTATTAGATAATTATTAAAATTTAATATCCATGATTCCATTTAATGGTTTTCTTTCTCAATTAAATTTCTTTTGGCCTTAAAATATTATCTCCAAAATATTTATGCCAAAAATTATTCCCTAATTATTTGTCCTTAATTTATGGGGAAATATACCTTAAATTCCAATTATTAGCTTTATAATAATTAAGCCAAATTTTCCATAAATGATTCTATCATAATAATTCTATATCCTTGAAATATTATTTCGTAAATTTTTTCCAAATTTTCAAGGTCCAAGATAATTTCAATAATTATCTTAAGCTTTTCCTCATAATAAGCTTAAGACTTTTGGACTCTACTAACAAGAAGCCTTCTTATCTCAATTTTATTTCCAACCTTCTGGTCCAAAAATTTGGGATGTTACAAAGACTGAGAGAAGGGAAAATGAACACAGAGAATTTATACCGGTTCGGTCTAACTCAACAACCTACGTCCAGTCCCCAAGCACACATTGGGATTTCACTAACTCTTAATCACAATACAATTACACACTTTGTACTCGGATGATCCTCTCACTAGGATTCACTCCCCCGTACAAGTTGTAATCGTACACCTACACTTAAGGTTCCACAACCTTAAGATTTTACAACACAGTAATCTAAATAAGTGTTTAGAAACTCCTCACGAGTAGATAAAAGATAAACACTGAAGTACACAAGATATCCGAAGATATTAATGAAACAGTAGTAGTTGTAATAAATCGAAATGAATGCACATCGTTTTTGGTAGGTGACGACTTCAATTCTTCTGGTATTTATAGTTGAAACATTTATGGCCGTTGGAGAAGCTTGAAGATTGACCGTTGTGAGTCTCAAATCTTTCCGTTAGACTCATGACACTTCGGATAATATTTTTCGTCGTTCAAACATTCCAGCTGGATTTACAGTTCCAACATTCCCTTTATTCCTTTTGTTTTGCCCGTTATGAAATAGCATTGAATGCAAGGGAGAATATTTGTAATTGCTTTCCATTTGCTCAGAAGGTGGTTACTGAGGATATCACGTCTTTAGCAATTTGCATTTAATGCTTCTGTCAGAGTTCTTTGCTTTTCTGCTAAAACAATGGTTAACATTATGCAACACACTTAAATGATGATTAGTGCTATGTTTAAATATCATTCAAAAGTCAAGCAAGTGATTTGAAGAAAACCCATGAGATTTGAATTGAAATATATATCGTTTTACGGAACAGAGAGTAGTCATGCTTGGGCATCACTTAAGAAAGTGTGCTATAAAATGAAAGCATCGACCCATGTGGGCAGCGCAAAGCACCTGCTCGAGCACTCAAAAGTTCCTACTCGGGCAAGGTAATTTTGAAGAAGAAAATGTTTTAGTGAACGATCATGTTTGGGCAAACTTCTTATCATGCTCGGGCATGATATCGCTCATGCTCGGGCATGGTAGTGGTGATGCTCGGGCATGGGTGAGGTAGAGAGTATCGAATACCAAACGTCAGGCTTGCTCGAGCATAATATTGTGTCTACTCGAGCATGCTGCTCGAGCAAGATAATTTCTTGCTCGGGCACAAAGCACAAAGCATAGAGAGAGCAAAGAAGAAAAACCAACGATGCTGCTCGAGCATGCTTTTCCCCTTGCTCGGGCATGCTGCTCGAGCATGCTATATCCATGCTCGGGCATGAGTCGTTCAGAGAAGAATATAGAGAAGGCGAGAGAAGCTGCTCGAGCAACTCTATACCCTTGCTCGAGCATGACTATTTCATGCTCGGGCAACATCCATCCAGAGACGAATGCAAAGAAGGTGAGTAACGTTGCTCGGGCAACTCTAAACTCTTGCTCGAGCATGCTGCTCGGGCATGAGTCGAGCAACTCTTAAGGAAAGAAGAGATTGTGTTGCCTGCTCGAGCATTTGTCCACCTATGCTCGAGCACTGTGCTCGGGCATCACTTTCTCGCTACTCGGGCATACTTCATATGTTAATACATTCTAACTGTTTCTAGCCCGATGATGCTCGGGCACGCTTGTTCTCTGCTCGAGCATACTTCATATGTTAATACATTCTAACTGTTTCTAGCCCGATGATGCTCGGGCACGCTTGTTCTCTGCTCGAGCATACTTTACCATTAAATTCTTTTCAACACTTTGAACTGATTATTAATTTAGCAAAAACAATGTTTGTCATCATCAAAACATATGAGAACTAACAGAAATGACAAATCAATCCTTCAAATTTCAAAACTAAACCTATTAAAATTTTGATAATATCTCTATTAACCCAGATAAATTATTTATACAACATTTAATTGCTAAAAACATCCTATAGGACAAATTCTAAACTTTTCTAATAGAAAATTAATTTTAAAATTCCTACAACAAACAACCAACAAATCTAAACTGATTAAAATTTACTATTAATCATCCTATACATATATAGTCATTTATTGCCAAAGCTCAAAACTCTCCCAAAATCATAACCCTCAACATCTTCACTAACCAACACAATATTACCCTCATTAAAAAGAGAAAAGTATACAGAATAACTTTCATGAAGAAAGTTTGTTGAAAAAAAAACTAGTTTAATTATTTAAATGGTCTTATAAGATAAATAACATACTTTAAAATAGCCTCCACCTCTTCTCTTTTCCTCTCTTTCTTTCTCACACTCTCCTCTCACCCCTCACCTCTCTATGACCGTGTGTGTGTGTGAGTGTTTGAGTGTGGGTGTGTGTTTGGGGTGGTTGGGAGTGGATAAACTACTCCCTCCCCAAAAAATCATTTAAATAGTAGGAAGTGTGGGCTGCCTGCTTAATTTATATATATATATATATATATATATATATATATATATATATATATATATATACGCTTTATCTCCCTCTCTTTTTAAGTCTTGAAAATAAATTAGGATATTACACATTTTGGATGAGGGACGGAGAAAGTAGTAGGGTGGTTGAACATATAAAAAATGATGAAAACTTTGAAGGGCGATGCAGTGAAGTCATTTGTATAAAGGTGCACTGACTTTACCTTATTGAGCGACTGCAGGCAAGGCAACGATGGACGAGCAAGCAGGCAAGCGGCAACACGAGTGGGCGAGACGGCAAGCGACAGGGTGTGAGGTTCAGAGAGAATGGGTGAGGTTCAAAGAGAGTGGGTGTGCGGAGATGCGTATATTGATCAGAGTGTCATGTGAGAAAATGAAGGTGTGTTTGGGCTGCTTTTTGGCATCCTAGATTCAATTTAGGACGCCAAAAGTACTTTTTTGAACTATTTTTGGCGTCCTAATTTATTTTTAGGATGTCAAAAATACTTCTTTAAACACCAGAACTAGCGTGAGGGTACACTTTTGGCGTCCTATTTTAAAATTAGGACGCCAAAATACTGCTTTTAGCGTCCTAATTTTAAAATAGGACGCCAAAAGCAACTTTTGGCTTCAATTGTCGGGGGAGTCCGTCGCAATTTGCGACGGACTGTCGAGTCCGTCGCAAATTGAATTTTTTGCGACGGAAATAAATTTGCGACGGAATTTCGTCGCTATTTAACATTTTTCTAGTAGTGTTGCTAAATTAGGATGTCAAAAATCTCCACATAATTACAAAAATGTCACTACCTTCTTTTTTACTTCATTTTAAAAAAAAACGTCTTTTAGGGAGTAGTATCTATATTTTGTAGTAGTGCACCAAGCCTCAAAATTAACAGGTGTTATATTAGAATCGTTATAATAGGTTTAGAATAAATAATGGTTTAGAACTGTAATTAATCTGAACAGAGCATATATAGTGCCCGTATATATGATGGTTTGGAACTGTGATAAGTGACAGATAATAACTGTAATAAAAGTCATTTTCTATAGTAGTGATAGTTCACTCCTCCACGGATGTTGTTGGAGCCTTTTTTGTTTTTTGTTTTTTTTGTTTGCACATTGTGGAAGTAAATTAGGGATTCTTTGATAAAAGAAAAAAACACCAAATTCTAGATTTAGTATGAAGGGTAAATTAGTAAATGAAATTCATTGTAATAAATTTAATTTAAAATATATTTTTAGAATATTCTTAATGGAGTTAATGATTTGGACTATTAAGTATATGTTTTCAAAATATAGGGGATGCCAATGTAATTAAGACAAAACAGAAAGGTGGTAAGAGCATATTTTAGTCTTTCTTTAATGAAAATCTTGCCTTTTCTAATAACAAGTAATTATATTATAAATTAAAAATGTATTCAAAAACAAGTTCAATAGGAGAGTTTCACGAAGAGAATCCCTAGAAAATAAGAATGCATAATGGGAAAAATAAGATAGAAACATGCACGGACAAAAATTAAAGCTCTAGTGAAGAAAAAATACCATAAGAAATGTCTTTCAATGAAGCACTCGAAAGTTTTGTTGCATCGAAAAATTTGGAACCAACATACAAAACTGTAAGTAAAGGGTGTTGAGGATGATAAGAAGAAGAATAAGACCATGGCCATAAAATATTGCCGAGTTTTTTTTATCAATGGGAACGGAAATAATTCCTATATCTTGATATGTAGCCATTTCAGTTACTTCACGTCGCTGTCAGGTGGCACAACAAAACACGAGAATGACAAATATCACGCGTGTGAAACAAAGACCAATACATATGAACATGACAAGTCGTAAGTCAATGAAAAAATAAAAACGAAAGAAGACCAACTGTGCCATTGACCCGCATATCGTGTTCGCAATTTTCACTCTCACATTTTTTTTTTTTTTGAACCGGAATAAAAAGGGTATCCTTTTAATCTCAATGAAATAGTATGAACACTTCTACCTTAATATTATTTTAAAGTTTTATTTTAAAAATAGAACTTATTAAAACCTTTCCCTTCCTCTGCTAGTCTCCAATTTCCTTGTCTGAACAAGGAATGTTGCCCACTTTATCATGTGATGTTAGGAAGAAGAGAGAGATATCATAACAAGTAAATTGATAAATAGATAGATACAATATATGTTTGGTCAAAAATAAATAAATAATATTCCACAAAAATAATAAATATAAAAATGATGGACATGGTGTGTTGAAATCTGAACTTACATACAAGTTCTATTTTACATATACTTTTTTTCTTTTCAAGATCTATTATATATATACATATGTGTATATTGAATATTATTTTTCCTCCTGGAGAGTGTGTTTAATAAACTTGAGTAGTGAGCTCAATTGATTTGAATAATTAAAAATAATAAAAAGAAGAAACGTACGTGGAATTTGACGCAATGATTTGAATTAAGCTCACTATTAATATTCACTTGCACGGCTTAGGATAGGCTCTATCCACCTCCCACATGGCATTTCTGAGTTCTTCTCTGCTGATAATCCTCTTCGTCTCGCCTTTGACTTTACTGTGTTCAGCATCTTCCTCGAATAATTTGTTATCTTTATCGGTGGGGAATCCGGAACATGTTATCAAATCAAGAAACAACAATTTCACTGCTGGGTTCTATGATGTTGGTGAGAATGCTTTCGCTTTCGCCATTTGGTTCACTAAACTACATCAAGGCCAAAACTTGACTGTTATTTGGATGGCAAATCGTGACGTTCTAGTGAACGGAAAAGGCACAACTCTTAGCCTTCGGAGAAATGGAAATCTGGTTTTGAACGATGCGGGTCGGGTCGATGTTTGGGCCACCAACACAAGTTCATTGAAAGCTCCACAATTGATTCTTAAAGATGATGGTAATCTCGTTCTTCTTGAACCTCCTAATCATGTTTTGTGGCAAAGTTTCGATTTTCCCACAGACACACTTGTCCCTGGACAGAAGCTAACCAAACATGCCACACTTGTCTCCTCAATAAGTTTTATTAAACCCTCTTCTGGTTTTTATAAGTTCTTCTTTGACATTGATAATTTTCTCTGTCTTGTCTACGAAGGCCCTAATGGTATTTCAAGTGCATATTGGCCACTTCAATGGCCTAGCGCCGAAGTTGGAAGGTCCTCGAATTACACAAGTCGTTTTGCGTTTCTTGATTCATTTGGGGATTTCATTTCAACTGATCATTTTACTTTCACAACATCAGATTATGGGCTTGTGCTTCAAAGAAGATTGACCCTTGATAGTGATGGTAATTTGAGAGTGTACAGCCGAAGAACCTGGAAAGATCAATGGTATGTTTCATGGGAAGCTTTTTCTGCGGGTTGTAACATTCATGGTGTGTGTGGAGAGAATAGTTTCTGCACATATCTTCCTTATTCTGGTCGAAAATGCTTATGTCTTCCTGGTTATAGATTCAAAGATGAAACTGATTGGTCTCTTGGGTGTCTACCTGAATTCCATTTGCCTTGTAATCGACCAGAAGAGTCTCGCTTTTTGAAAATACACAAAGGAAACTTCTTTCGCTATGACCTTGGATCTTTCCCAAACTTTACCTATGATCAATGTAAGGATCTGTGTTTGAATTTTTGTAACTGCAAAGGTTTCCAATATACCTTCGATGGTTCCAAATTTACATGTTACCCAAAGTACGTTCTGGTCAACGGAAACCTTCCTTCTACTTTTGATACAGACTTTTTCCTGAAACTTCCCAAGTCCAGCGCATTTGAATTCACTCATGAATTTTCCCACACCAAATGTGAAAATGTTAAATCTGTAAAACTTGGGAGACAAGATACTGCTTTGTTAGAGGTGCTTCTATGGTTAGCGTTAGCAGTTGGAGGCTTTGAAGTTTTGTTCATCTTCTTTGTTTGGTGTCTAACACGGAAAAACTCTAGCAATAAGCAACATAGTTATGAATATCTCACTGTAAACGGGTTTAGAAAGTATAGCTACTCAGAGTTGAAAGAAGCAACAAGAGGTTTCAAAGAAGAGATTGGAAGCGGTGCGGGAGGAATCGTATACAAGGGTGCGCTAAAAGATGGGCGAGTAGCAGCAATCAAGAGACTCAACGAAGCAAACCAAATAGAAAGTGAGTTTCTTGCAGAGGTCAACATAATAGGGAGGCTTAACCACATGAACTTGATTAGCATGTGGGGGTATTGTGCAGAAGGAAATCATAGGATGTTGGTGTATGAGTTCATGGAAAACGGTTCCTTAGCAGAAAACTTGGAATCCAAGAACAAATCATCACTTGATTGGAGCAAGAGGTACGAAATCGCTCTGGGAACAGCAAGAGGACTTGCATACCTTCATGAAGAATGCTTGGAGTGGGTTCTACATTGTGACATAAAACCTCAGAACATACTTTTGGATTCAGATTATCAGCCCAAGGTTGCAGATTTTGGATTGTCAAAGTTGCAGAACAGAAACGATGTCAAGAATCCAAGCTTCTCAAGAATTAGAGGGACAAGAGGGTATATGGCCCCAGAGTGGGTTTTCAACTTATCAATAACGTCCAAGGTTGATGTTTACAGCTATGGAATTGTGGTGTTGGAGATGATAACAGGAAAAAGCTTGAGGGTCGATGGACCAGACTACTTGCATCATGGGAGGCTAGTGACATGGGTGAGAGACAAGAAAAAGAAAGGAAAAGAAAAGGAGATATCATCATGGGTTGAACAAATCGTTGATCCAACGGTTGAGGGAAGTTTTGACAAGAAGACGATGGAGATTTTGTTGACATTGGCATTAGAATGTGTCGAGGAAGACAGGGAAGCAAGGCCGACAATGGGACGCGTAGTGGAGATGCTTCAAGATCACGTTGATTATAGCTTTCATGATTTTGATTTTTGACTGATATATGTGCAAAGGGTCTTGGAAGATAATAGTCACGTGGGTCCGACCCGGGTGTCCTTAGTGATATTAAGCAGTATTCTTTGTCAATAATTTCATTATGTCGCTATTATTAGGACGGTCTGTATATATACATGCATGCTATACACACACATACACACTACTACCGCAGACATTAATGCTTTTAATGTCTATTCTTTTAGCTTTTATTGTTTTAAAAAAGAGGGACATCTATGCCAAAGACGCTGTAAAGATAAGATATATACATCGTCCATTAAAAAAGAGATGCTATAAGAGACTGTCGGTGTCCCTTTTAAAAAGAGACACCGTAAGGTGTTTTTTTATATAAAAGAAATTCTTGGATCCTTAGCACGCTCCACCTCTACCCGTTCATTTTTTTTGGTTGCCCATCCGGTTCACCGGGGCTTTGTCCCGACTAATCCGGATCCGACCCGCGTCGCGCACCTGGCTTTGGTGGGAGTTCATTATCCTCTGGCTTGTGAAAAAGTACTTAAAAAAATGCTTCTTGGGTTCCCAAACAAACTTGTAATTCCATGGATTCTTTAATCAATTTCAACTATGCTTGCATGTTGCATCACAACCTCATTATATTTTTAGCATTTTTAACAATAAGTTTCACACACTTGAATGTGATGAAATTGTGAAACTATATATGTCATTCACAAATTTCTTTTTATTACCAAATGATTAAAAAAAATGATGCAAAGGATTCCATATAAACCCTTGTCTCTTTCTTATATAAAATAAAAAATGAAATAAAGAATTGTTCTGTCTAGATTAACAGAGATGTCCAGTTTGTTGGACTGGTACATTAATATTGGATCGGTTAACTCTCTTTTAGGTATCTATGGATCAGATACCTATGAATATAGTAGATCTGGTACTACGTTAATATTGGATCGGTTAACTCTCTTTTAGGTGTCTATGGATTAGATACCTATGAATATGGTAGATCACTGTACATGAATAGGCGTTAGACAAAGGGGGTGGTGTGTGTGCACAGTGACGGCAGAATAATAATTGAGAGAGAATGAATCATACCTCTAGGGTTTACCTTTTATTTATACAGTTTACCTGGGTTAGGGTTTGGAATCATGGGTCTTTGTGCCTCCAAGCCCAATTGTCGTGCCACCATATCTAGGTCATGTAGATTACCTATTTTTAGGCCATACATTAAATGGGCCTCGTATGAGTCCGTAACAAGAATGATTTTATATACAGAAATATTCGTTATATTAAAACATGTTTACTACTAAATAATGAAGCAATAATGTAATCATTAATTATCATCATCATATTAAAATAGAGTAACATGAAATTTACAGTAAATTTATTAATTATCATTTACAACTTCCGTGGGTTTTTTTATTTATTTATTTAACCTTCTAATATTAGTTAACAATATATACATATTTGCTTTAAATTTTTGATGCAACAGTCGCTAGGTTTTAAACAAGGGTTAAGGTGCAGATTTGCCAACTAACTATTACCCGAGGAGCATCTGACACAAATAACAATTGAGGGGACCAAAATTGCCAATCAACAATTAAAAAGTGAAAAAAAACACAATTTGGTGCAGATTCGCCAACGAACTATTACCCCGTCACTGTCTTGGTGTCTCCGTCTTCCATTGACTGTCACAGTGTCGGCGACGTTGGCGTCTCCAAAGCTTCCATTGTTGCTGGGTGTTCCACTCACCCTCTTGAACTCATCCAGCAATCCATAGCTTTCGACCGGCATGCACGTTGCACCCTGGTTCTATCCCTCCGATGCCACAAGCAGCAATCGCCGTTGCCACAACGCCTGCTCCCATGGGTCCCATCGCTGTTGGTGTTTGCCTTATCCAACAAGAAGGCTTAGTCGCTCTTTTCTCCCACGTTTCCGCCACCGTCCTACGCCAGTGCCTCATATTTTAACTTAATTGTGGTAGTTGTTTTTTTTAATAGTTATTTGGTGTGTTTTTTCACTTTTTAATTGTTGATTGGCAATTTTGGTCCCCTCAATTGTTATTTGTGCCATACGCTCCTCAGGTAATAGTCGGTTGACAAATCTGCACCTTCACCCTTTAAACATTTTAGAGATTTGAAACACATCTCCCTCCCCTCCCCTCCTTGACTATTATAAAGAGAGCATTATTAGTAATATGGACCTAAATCTAGGCCCATCAAGTCCAGGCCCATAAGCTAGCAGGCCCAGTCAAAGGGCAGTCCGCACAAGGATCTTAATCGACCCATAGGGATCCAAATCGCAAGACCTATTCAAAGGGGAGGTTACCGAGATTCATGGACACACCTGATGCGGGAGATCTAACCGCAAGGTACACTCTATATATATACATATGGATTGCATGATGAAGGTACACAAGTTCTTATCCTTGAACTAATCTACATACAGTTACATTGTGCACACACCCCACCCCCTTTAGGCGAAACGCCTGGTTGTGTACGATCCATCCTTCTCCTGAACGTCTTCCCTATAGGCATACAGGAGGAGACCATCGATCCTATATCAAAGCTCTAGCCTACCGGGCTGGACATCTGTGTTCTACACCAGAATAGTGGCGCTGACCGTGGGGAGTGTAAACTTCGATCCCTGTGACCATGAGGGTTAATACCATAAGCATCAGCCAGAAGCAGGCCGAGACGGTTCAACCGCAGGACCAGCAGGACACAGCGGGTTGAGCAGCCGATCAATCCTCTCGCTGACCATGAAGAGGAAAGGGAAGATCGGCTATCACAGCCGGAACAACAATTGAAAAAACTAGTCATCCCCAACAATGAGGGGCACCCGGAGGACGACCTGTCCGACACAGAGTCCTTGGCTCCGCGAAATCGTCGTCATGAGCCGCAGAACTCAAACCCGGAATCCTTCCCTATCACCAATCCGGATCTTCTCCTCATCCAAAATACGCTGTTCGCGTTGATGAAGCGTATGGAGAACACGGACAAGCGAAATGCGTTACACTTCCAGGATTTAGAAGAGCTTTTTAAGGAAAGGGATTCCACGTCAACAAATGAGAACCGAGATGAAAGAACCGGGAAAGAGGACCGAGAAGGCGACAACATGCGTGATCGCCAAGCCGACCACAAGGCCGAGGTCGACCAAAAGAAGAGAGCGGAATCCACTGAAAGTAGGTTAAAAGGCAAAGAAATGAAATGGGCAGATAGGCCTCCTCGGCCTCCAGTAGCTGGTCTCCAGCGGAGAAGGTACGTTGGGAAGCAAGATAACAGCCCTTTCTCATCCGAAATCCTCAATGCTTCATTCCCGGAGAAGCTCGACCTCACGGAATTAACAAAGTACGACGGCTCTCAAGACCCGACAACCCACCTTGAAGACTTTGAGGTCGTCATGTTCGTAAGAGGACTTGGGGAGCCCATCATGACTCGGATCTTTGCTGCAACTCTTAAAGGACCAACGTTACAATGGCTCCAAACTCTGTCTGCAGGGTCGATTCATAAATTTGATGACCTAGCAGAGGCCTTTGAATTTCATTTTGCAACTAGCAAACGGCAACCAAAGTCCGAGTACACCTTGTCCAAGATTAGGCAGCGACCCGGCGAAACACTCCAAAGTTACTTGGACCGTTTTAAGAACGCGGCTTTGCAGGTGCGTGGATTAAAAGAGGACGTGCATGTCCACTTGTTAGCAGACGGCCTAGATGGAGAATCCCGCCTGGCTGAGTCATTCTTTAAAGAACCAGCTAAAAATCTCAATGATTTCATAACTCGCTCAAAGAAATATCTCGAGGTGGAGCAGATGCGCATAGCAAATAATCCCAGACGGGACCGAGATAGAGCCACTCCACCCAGTGACAAGGACTTTACGGAGAGCAGGAAAAAGGATTCCCGTGCAATGGGCTCGGACAATAGGAGCCGAGGTGGGAAGTTTGACGCGAAAAGCAAATATGATAGGTACACTGCCTTGAATGTGCCGTGATCGCAAATCTGGAAAGAAGTGGCGATGGCCGAGATGAGAAGGGTCGATCGACCACGGTTGTCTTATCACAGATCCGGGGTAGATCAGTCCAAATACTGTGCTTTTCATGACGGGCGGGGTCATACAACTGACAAATGCTATGAGCTCCGTGACGCGATTGAAAAGTTTTTCCGGGATGGAAAGCTTCAACAATACGTGATCGAACACCAAGGAAAATGCGGCAAACGCAAGCCTAGAAGCCATAGCAAAAGCCCCCCAGAAAGCACAAAAAACAGGAAGAAAAGCACAAGAAACCGACCGAGGCCGACGATGTATTTCCAGAGGCCGAGTTTGACTGTAGTGTCATAAGCGGCGCAATGGGCGGAGGTGGGATACAATGAGCCAGCGAAGGAAGAATTTACGAGATGTCCTCTCGGTAAGAGATCGTCCGAGGTTCAAAGAGAATTTTAACGGACCGTCTCACCCGCCATTGTATTTCACAAACGAAGATCTTAAGGACGTTGTCCTAGGACATCAAGACGGTCTAGTAGTGACTGGGATATTAGTCCTGTAACATCCCGTTTTTAAAAGCAGTATAAATTTTTTTCATCAGATTGCTGCTTTCCTCTCTTCTCGGTCCTCAGTCCTCCTGACCTTGATGCTATGTTAAGAGCTGAGATCCACACCGGATCTCAGGTAATGGTTAACCTCATGTTTACATACAATATATGGACCACGGGCATTCACAACGTAAACAGAATATAAGCACAACAAATGAATCATACAACCAATCGTATCCCAGCAGCACATAGGCTCGACGTATCCCAGCAGCACATAGGCCCCCTGAAGCGTACCCTGGCAGCACCTAGGCCACTAACAAGCGTATCCCGATACCCAGCAAACATATAATAACAGTATATAAACATATCACAGAGCTATCAACTACCTCATATAAGCACATCATACACATAGCACATATATACATACAATAACCATTAGAGTTAGTGTTACAGTACGCGAACGTACATACCCTAATAGTACATAAACACACAACAAAGCTATCAACTATCACATACAATACACATATCACATATATGCATACAATAAACATCAGAGTTAGTGTTACAGTACGCGAACGTACATTTGTTGACGATATACGGTACAACCATTGGTCAGAACGTAATCACAGGTATCCTATAAGGACAATAGCGCATTTATTAATGATCAAGCATTATAATGGACATTTTAGTCATAAATGACCATTTTACCCCTGACCCCACTAATTGGCGGAATTTCGCCAGAGCTTCGCTACTTTGACTTCCAACTTATAGAAACTCAATCCCTACTATGTTTTTACCTCGTCAGACATCTTTCAATGCAATGAGGCTTAAAAACAAGAATAGGAATTTCATTTCCTACTTCCTAGATCTAACTAACATTTCTACTAAATCTACCGAACAAAAGACTAGAACTTAAGATTAGGGACCGAAGAACTTACCCGTGCAGAACTTCACTACAACTTCTCCAAGCTCTTCCTTCTCTCTAGCCTCTCTCTAGGTTTCGAAATATTGGAGAGGATTTGGTGTGAGATTTGTGAAGAACGAAGGTGCCTATTTATAGACTTTTTGTGAGGGCAAAATGGTCTTTTTCCAAATCCTTCTACTTGAATCTTGGCCATAGGATTTTTGAGGCAAAATCTCCACCACACACCTAGCTTGGCCGACCTCCCCCTCCCCAAAAGTCCATAAAATGATGTCATGTTGATTATGTCACACTTGCTTTATGGGGTTTCACCCGATAAAGTCCCATGTTCGGTATTCTAATCGTGTAATCTTACATAATCTCAAAAATCCAAGAACATAGCCTCGAAGGTCTATTCTTCCACTTTCAAAATACTTGGGTTAACTAAATTTTTGATCCCATTCAGGGTATTCCGTTGCCTGCCGAACATATTCGGATAAACGCCGTCGATTACGGAAATCGCTTCGGGTAATGTCAACTTATGGACAAAATTACACTGAATCATAATATGTCCAGTTACTAGAACCCTAATTCAAGGATTTTGAGTTAGGATTTATTTTCTATTGGTTCTCATTTATCCTGTTGCCTTTTCTACAAAATATCTTTCTACTTTTCAAAACTTCACCACTAAGTTTCTATTTTAATTTTTATTCAATTTCCCTTTATTTTTCCCCCATAATTCCGGCTGCCCCCCTTATGTTGACTTGTCAAACTTTGCTTTATTAATTAATCCATGCTTTAATTCATCTAATTAGATAATTATCCCATTGGCTAATCCTATGTTTAGCAATCTTTTAGGATTAGGGATTTCCATGTACTTAATCTCACACATTTTACTTAATCTTTCTTGATTAATTAGCAAGTATATTTTATGCTAATTTAGCAACTAATCATTTGATTAAAGGGTTTTTACATAATTAACTTGAATATTCTCTTGATTCATGCTTAAATAATTATCCAATAATTATTTATTTAATCCCTCACTAATTGTTAATAATTTTCTTATTTAAGAATAATCATTTTCTCACAACTATTGGACAGACATTGGTATTTTATGCTCTATGTAAAATATTAAAATCATTTGAGTCACTTATGTACCCCAAAATAATATTTATTTTTGCCTCATTATTTTCCAAGGAAATAAATCCCAAAAATTATCTAAATTAGAGACAACATATTCTCCTATTTTTAATAATTATTTTATTGCCTCTCAGGATTTATCACAGTATTTATGGCTCATAGATCCATTTAGGGCCTTCTAGCACTTTAACTCTTCCAATTTTAATAGAAGTTGCCCTAGAAAATTAAGACAAATCCCCTTCAATATTTGAGACCTCATATTCACCTATTTCCAATAGGTTTTATTTACTAAATTATGATACGGATTTTTAGGGTATTCCAAACGCATATTTGTGGACGCCGGAAGCTCCGCTGACATCCTAAGTTGGGATGCGTTCAAGAAAATGAGCCTGGACCAGGAGGATTTGAAACCCTGCAAGACAACCCTTATAGGGTTCAACAGAGAGCATTCACGCCCAAAGGGATTTATCGACCTCCGGTTTACTTTGGGAACAAAGGATGCTTTCAAGTCGGAGCGTGTGCGTTTCATAGTTGCAGAGTTCCTTTCACCATACAATATTATATTGGGTAGGCCAACTATCCATAAATGGGACATGCTGGTCTCTACCAAGCATCAAATGCTTAAAATGGTGAATAACCAGGGAGCCGTGGTCACGGTAAATGTGGACCAGAAAGAGTCTTGACAGTGTTACTTTGAGACTGTCAGAGTAAGCGAGGGCGGTCCCTTATCACAGCCTGGACGAATGGGGCCGGAATTTCTGGACCGAGATGTCAATTTCTATCGAGCTGGACCTTTGGGAGGAAGAGGAGCGCCCCGAGCCGGCCGATGACTTGGAGGACTTAGTGTTGGGAGACCCCCTCCAGATCACAAAAATCGAAAAACACTTATCCACAGAACTTAGAGCCAGCTTGGTTGATTTTTTGAGGAAAAATCAGGACGTCTTCGCCTGGAAGTCATCCGAGGTACCTGGAATACACCCAAAGTTTTGTTGTCACAAGCTGGGAGTCTACCCGGGCTCTACGCCAGTATCCCAGAAAGAGGAATCTCGGCCCGGAAAAGAGGAAGGCGTTGGAAACTCACGTTCAAGAGCTCTTGGAAGCCGGATTTATCCGAGAAATTCAATACACCACCTGGTTATCGAACGTGGTAATGGTCAAAAAACCAAACAGAAAGTGGAGGGTATGCACGGACTACAAAAATCTAAATAAGGTATGTCCCAAAGACTCATACCCAATGCCTAACATTGATCAGTTAGTCGACAATTTGTCGGGTTTCCAGCTCCTCTCCTTCATGGACGCATATTCTGGATATAATCAAATCACAATGTATCTCGAGGACCAAGAAAAGACGGCCTTTATTATAGAGAAGGCCAACTACTGCTACAACGTTATGCCATTTGGACTAAAAAATGCAGGAGCTACTTATTAAAGAATGATGAATAGGGTGTTCGCGGACCAACTTGGTCATAATGTTGAGGTCTACATCGACGACATGATCGTTAAGAGTTTGGATCCACTACGTCATATTCAGGATTTGGAGCAGACGTTTGACAAGCTCAGGACTTACCGAATCCGTCTCAACCCGACTAAATGTGCTTTTGGTGTGCCGGCTGGAAAATTCTTGGGCTTCATGTTAACTAACCGAAGCATCGAGGCTAACCCGGATAAATGCAGGGCAGTGCTCGAGATGAAGGCCTCGATGAACAAAAGGGAGATCCAACAACTGGCTGGAAGGTTGGCCGCTCTTACCAGATTCCTGCCAAGATCCGCCGAAAAGGCTTTGCCTTTGTTCAAGCTTCTGAAGAAAGAGGCGTTGGGTGGATGGAATTCAAAATGCGATGCTGCATTCGAGGAGATAAAACAATGCCTGGCTAATCCTCCAGTCTTGTCCAAACCCGAACCCGCGCGAGAGCCTTTACCTTTACTTATCTATCGGCGAGGAAGCCGTCAGTGCGACTCTGGTAAGCAAAGTAGACCACGGCCAAATACCGGTATATTTTGTGAGCAGGACTTTGCAGAGTGCGGAAACCCGGTATCAGAAGTTGGAAATAGTAGCATTCACACTACTCATCTCGGCTCGTTGGTTGCGACCTTACTTCCAAGGCTATCACATCATTGTTAGAACTAGTCAGCCGATACGGCAGGTTCTACACAAACCTGATCTGGCGGGAAGGATGACAAATTGGGCAATAGAACTGTCCGAGTTTGATATTACTTATGAAGCTCACCACGCCATTAAGTCACAGGCGTTGGCCGACTTCGTCATGGAGTTAACCCCGATCGATAGAGCAGGCTGTAATCCGGCTGGCGACTGGAAGGTATATGTTGACGGATCATCAAATATCAAAGGAAGTGGAGCTGGAGTCCTCCTTGAGAGTCCAGAGGGTGTAACGATTGAACACTCACTCCAGTTGAAGTTCCCAACTTCAAATAATCAAGCAGAGTACGAGGCCCTAATCGCCGGACTTCTTCAAGCAAAGGAGAACGGCGCCACAAGAGTTAAGGTTTTCACTGACTCACAACTTGTGGCGGCTCAGATTGAGGGAACCTATCAAGTAAAAGGACCGCTAATGAAAAAATACCTTTTTAAGGCTAAGGAGATAATGTCTGAGTTTGATGAGGCTATCGTAATCCATATTCCAAGAGGGAAAATACGAGGGCCAACATCTTATCAAAACTGGCAAGCACTAAGAGCGCGGGTTGTCACCGGACCGTGGTTCAACAAAACCTGGAGGATCCAATTTGTACCATGGCTATATCAGTCGAAGCCGATTGGAAAAAGCCAATCGAGGATTATCTGGAACGGGGAATCCATCCAGACGGTATAATTGAGACCAAGAAGTTGGTCCGGGAGGCAGCAAAATACACTATGGTGGAAGATCAGCTCTATCGTAAGGGCCTGCATTCTCCAATGTTGAGATGCCTGAACCCGATTGAAGCGGAGTACGCTCTAGCCGAGATAAATGAGGGAATCAACGGCCAGCACATGGGCGCTAAGGCACTCGCCAGAAAAACTCTGCGAGCAGGACACTATTGGCCGACCTTGGAAGCCGACTCGAAGGACCTCGTTAAAAATGCGATAGCTGCCAAAAGCACTCAAGGGTCATTTGGTCGCCCCGTCCGAACTTCACTTCATCTCGGCTCTGTGGCCTTTCTACAAGTGGGGGATGGATATCCTGGGCCCATTTAAAACAGAACCTGGGCAGTTACGATGGTTAATCGTCGCCGTTGATTATTTCACCAAGTGGATCGAGGCCGAATCTCTGACTACAATATCTTCTGCCTGCGTACAACGATTGTTTGAAGTCAACATCATCACAAGATTTGGAGTGCCAGCCGAGGTAATTACAGACAACGGAACCCAATTTACTGGCATAGGATTCCGAGATTTGATGCTGAATTCGGCATCCAGCACCATTTCGCTTCGGTAGAGCACCCGCAATCTAATGGACAAGCTGAAGCCACCAACAAGGTCATTATTGATGGACTGAAGAAACACATGCTGGAAGCCGAGACCGCTTGGGTCGATCAATTACCTTATATACTTTGGGGGAACCGGACCACGACTCAGTCATCCACTCAAGAAACTCCTTACAGGCTGACCTACGGCTATGAGTCCATGATTCCAGTTGAAACAGGTCTGCCCTCATGGCGCAGGAAAATCATCCTTTCGCAAGGAGAGGCAGCCAATAACGAGGCACTGGTAGCCGAGTTAGATCTGGTTGATGAAGTTCGAGTTACGGCGCACTGCCGAGACATCGCTACAAAGCAGCTTATCGCTGCTCGATATAATAAAAAGGTTCAACCCCGGTCCTTCCAACTCGGCGACCTAGTTCATAGAAGAGCCGACATCGGAAATAAAAATGCCAAGGACGGCAAGCTCGCGCCAACTGGGACGACCCCTATCGCATTCGTGAAACACTTGAGAAAGGAGCATATGTTTTGGAAACATTGGACGGGAGCCCAATCAAGTGAACATGGAACGCCGATAAGCTAAGAGCTTATTACAGTTAGATTTACCTTTTTCTGTCGTCAATTATCTCTTTGTAGTTTTTTTTATTCATTTATGTTAGTTCTTGAATTTGAATGTTGGCCTCATGGCCTTTCCCTTGTTAGCAATTCGTTTGTTGAATAAAAATGAAACTCTCATTCGAGGGCGTTTATTAGATTCCAAACATTGTTTTCTTCAAAGGTTGTTATACAACCCGGCTTTTCAGTCGAAGGAAGGTGTCTCCAAAGAGCTATCACAGCCCGGACACTTCATAATTACTCTGGGGTATCAAGCGGAATTGCCATGTCGACCCTAATCAGGTCAAAATACTCGGACGTTTCGGTGAAAAACTGAACCCGTGTAGGTGACAACCTCCCTTTATCTTAGGATGACCCGGTCAACGAATCCGGACTTATATGAGATAGTTTTAACACTGACAGCTCAATACTATACGGTTTCAATACCTAACACGCTTTAGCAAACTCTGCACAATTCTTTATGTGACCTTGGCTCGGTTGCACGCAATGACAAATGCAACTTTAAGTTATTATGTTCAGCTTCTGTATTAGTTATCACACTAAGGAAGTTAAGGACTAATTCATAATTGCATTTATAGGCCAGATTGGCCAATCTGTGTTCCACAACAAACACCGGTCACCAACCCGGATCGTACAAACCAAATGAAATAAAAAGTGAAAAAAAAATTATTACAAGAGTTTGAATAAACTCGCAGGATCTAGAGCGGTTGAGGCCTCTCCCCCTTCTCGGTCTCCCCCTCGGCTAAGTCACCGGCGAGCTGGGTTTCAGAAGCAGCGACGGGCTGCACGTACAGGACGAACTGACCATCCTCAACAAAAGAGCAAAAATGGTAACCCGCGATGTTCAGCTCGACTCCGGGGTTCAGATGCCGGATTTGTGCTAATGCATTCTGGAAGGCATCCACCACAGCTCCTTTCAACAGCGCTTGAACCCGGGCCGTCTCCTCCGTCGACTCGGCCAAGGAAGCCTTGGTTGATTCAGCCTCAGCCAATAGCTCATCCCTCTTGGCCTTCAGCTTTTCCCCCTCAGCTTTCAGTTTATCCCTCTCGTCCGTTAGGGTATCGATCTCTTGTTCGTCATCGACTCGAGCCACCTTAAGGGTCGAGATGAGGGTGTTCGAATCTTGCAGGATGTCCTTAGTCCTCCTCAGCTCCTCTTCCGCTCTCTCAAGCTTGAGCTGGCTCGCTTGGAACTCGTTTGAATCCGTTTGCCACTACTTCAGAGTTTCATCTCTTTTAGCCCTTGCGCGTTTATAATTATAGGCCATATCCACATAGTTGTGGTGTAGTGAAAGGAAGGATTGAGTCAGCCCGGCCCCCCTCAGGATAGTGTTACCGATAGCTTGGATATCCCTCACATCGGCCTCTAACAGCGGCACTGGTTCATTATACTGACGTGGGGGGAGGAGCGAGACACTCAGCTCTTCAGTAATTCCCTTACTCCTGGATGGGAGCGTGGGATCATGACCGGTGGAGGAGGTCGCACACGAACAGACGATGTAGAAGAGGGACCAGCAATCGGTGAGCTGGACGGCTGCGACATCCCAGGAGAAGAAGGAGTTACAGGGGGAGATGGTTGGCGTTCTGGCACCGGCTCCTTTTGTACTGGCACCGGCTCCTTTTGAATTGGCACCGCGGGGCCGGTCTTAGCCTTCTTTGAGGCAGCCGCCTTGGAGGGTTGGCCGACTTTTGACTTACCCATGACAGGAGCCGACCTCTTCCTACCCTTCACAGGCTCGTCCTCTGGTATCCCGGTCAAGTACGCTGGCCCTTTCATCCTCAGACCTGCACAAAGCATTAAAGCATCAACAAATTGCAAGTTAAAGTTAGTGACGGACATAAAGACAGTAAAGTTCAGCGACTCATACTCGCCCCCAGTCTCATATCTGAAAGTGGAGCTTGAATCACCAAGAGGGGGGGTGAATTGGGGATTCTCAAATTATTTTCGGAATGCTCTGTTTTTCGGATGAAGTGTAGAAGTAAAATAGAGTATAGAGAAGAGAAGCAAGACACAGAGATTTATACTGGTTCGGTCCAACCAATTGACCTACGTCCAGTCCCCAGACTCTCGGGATTTCTCACTATCAAGATTGATTACACACTCGCACTCAAGAGTAATTCTCTCTAGAACTTACTCCCCTTACAAGTTGTAATCAATAACCCCAATCTCCAAGTCCCCTTGACTTGAGATAACTTACAAGAATGATTTACAATCAAGTAAACTCTTTCTAAGAGTAGATATGATAAGCACTGAAGAATAAATGTATCAAAGATACTTTACAATGAAAAACCCAAAGAGTAGTTGAAACTTTAATGATTTTCGTTCTTGCACGATTGGTTGTTGAGAAGACTTGAATGCATCTCTATTTATAGGTAGAGATCATTAAATGACCGTTATAAATCCTCGACAGTTTGCTGGATGTAGAAGGCAAGCATTAACTTCTCCAAAACGTATGGAGAATGTTTGTCCAAAAGCATACAAGTTTTCTGCACTTTTCATTAAATGTGCTGACATGCTTTTTGCTTTATGCTAAGTCTCCATTTAATCCTATCTAAATCATCTGAAACTCACTAACAAACTGATTAAACATAGTTAAGAATAGTAATGAGTGATGATATAGAGTATAGAGATCAAACACAAAGGTTTTGCAAATTCATTCTGTTCGAAATTCAAATCTCGCGATGGAAACTCGAGTTGGTTCATCCAAACTCGAGTTTTCATGCTTCAGTGTTCTTTCAGACAAATACCGAAACTCGAGTTTTCAATCCAAACTCGAGTTTTCTCCTTCGAGACAAATATCGCGATTTGGCATTTTGGACAAGCCTAGTGAATAGTGCAAAACTCGAGTCATTAAGTGACTAACTCGAGTTTTGGACTTTTAATGAGAAATTATGTTTTAGTCCAAAATCTCAAAACTGGAGTTTCCAAATCATAACTCGAGTTTTCAAATGATCAAATTTAGCAGAGCTCTCTGCCTGGTCAAAACTCGAGTTTCCAAAACTTAACTCGAGTTTTTCATTCGATGAAAAACTTTGGAAACTTCTCTGTAAGGTCGAAACTCGATTTTCAAAACAAAACTCGAGTTTTTCTTTTATGAGAAAACATTGAAAAGCATGGTCGATTTGAACACGGGAGTTTTCACAAGGTCAGACATGAGCATTGTTCTCAGATGATGGAAACTCGAGTTTTCTATGGTCAACTCGAGTTTTCATGAACTATGAAAATCTTAGAGAATTCTCAGTAAAGTCTAAACTCGAGTTTCCTATGGAAACTGGAGTTTTGATTTCTTTGAAAAGCTTGGTTGCTCTCTGTCTTGTCAAAACTCGAGTTTTCAAAATCAAACTCGAGTTTGCTTTGTCTGTGAAAAATTTGAATGCTCTCTGTTTGGCCAAAACTTGAGTTTTCAAACCTTAACTCGAGTTTGCCTTTCTTTATAAAAATTTGAGCACTTCTCTGTCAGGCCAAAACTCGAGTTTCCAAACTGAAACTCGAGTTTGCCTTAGACAGTAAGTTTTTCAACTTACAAAGACAAACTTTAATCGTGTTTACAATTGTCCGTTATCATCAAAACCAATTGAGAACTAACATTCTCCCCCTTTTTGATGATGACAACACTTGTAAACCAGAAATTCTTCAGTTTTCAAAAGATTTGAGTTTTGAGAAGGATTTTCACAAGATGGTTTGAAGTATGTTATGACAGTTCTGTATTTGAACACATTCAGCAAAGATATAGCAGAAGCAATTGATAATGTGACATAATTGAACCATTGCATTTCATTTAACAAATAACAACATTATACAAAACAGAAATGCAAGAGTACAAAAGTCTCAAACCAGAAATACAAACTGAAAAACATAATCAAAACAACTAAACTAAAATCTAAACTCCTTCCTTCAACTCAAGATTGCTCCTTGGGGTCAACTTCTTTTTCTGGTTCTTCTCCCCCTTTGTCATCAACAAAAGAGGATGGAGCTGAGATCGAAGGGTCATTGGAAGGGGTTGAGAGCTTGACAGTGGTGGCAGGGGATGGAATGGGGAGTGGAGAGGCAAGTGGGGCAATTGAGGTGGGTTCTGTAGCAAGTCATAAATTACGAGTAAGAAACAAGTAGAGGACTAGAAAGATGGGAGGAAGAGGATGGGCCACTGGAGGAACTTGGACCTTCATGATCAAGATGTGAGGATCTTGGATATGTATGAAAATTGAGGCCCAAAAGGTCGAAGAGTGATTGATCAAAACAGGGAATATGCTCAGCCTGATCAGTTAAAGAGAAATGCCAGATTTTCTCATGAAATAGGATTATAGAAACAAGATTGGGGAAAGGAATCTGAGAGGAATCTTTGATAGGAAACCGAAATTTGGTTAGTTCCTGATATATCCAACTTCCAAGATTCAAAGGAACTTGTGCAATAATAGAAGCAAAGGAAGAATAGTCTTCTTTTGAAAAGGATGAAAAGACACCATTCTTTTGCTTGAGATTTCTGGCATAAATGTAACAGATAGCCTGATAATGTGGAGGCATGAAATCGGGTGAGAAGGTCAAGGTGGATAAGTTTTTTCGGAAAAGGTTCATGTGGTCTTAACAACTGAAAAATTTGCTCATTAATAAGGTGTACTGGTCTTATTGGAGGAGGATTGAAAATTTGCAGAATGCAATTGATATAAGTAGGTGTCAGGATAATTTTGCGACCTCCAATAGATGTAGTGAGACACTAAAAAAGATAACCATTATCCACATATTCCTCAAAGTGCATGTGGTGATAAAATAGCCTAAAAAGATTAGGACTATAGGTGGCTCGAATAGAAATCAGAGATTCAAATTGGGTCAGCCAGGGAGAAAGATCCAAATGACTTTCGTCCCTTAATTTAGTTAAATCAACATACATTACAGGACAAAAGGGTTTATATTCAAGCTTTTCGCTGATTCTAATAGTGTTAAGACCAGGATGAAGATGGGAAACAATCAGAAAATCATTAGGGGCTGAATGATGATGGTTGATTTCGGCTAGGGCAGATGAACTTACTAAATCACTAGACCTGGATAGTTCTTGAGGAGATGAGATTTGATCTTGAGAACTTGGGGAAAGCACTGGGAAAGTTTCTTGACCCGATGTCTGTCTAGCCAAGAGTCCTGCTGGAGAGTATGCTTGATCTTGATCAGAATAATGTGCTTGAGTGAATCTAGACACAGCTCGAAATAGACCAGAAGAGGTACTCCGAGAGATTTGTGGTGCCCTAGGTGAGAGATTTGATCGAGACTGTGAAGAAGATAGATTTGCTAGGTTTTGGTTCTCAGATTCCGAGTCAGAGTCGAGATGGACGATCCTTTGGGGATTTGAACTGGAAGCCATTGTTGATTCAAGGTTTAAAGAGGGATTAGGGTTCGAAGGTGGAGGAAGGTGAAGAGAGAAATGGGGAAGACGAAAATAGCAGAGAAAACTCTAGGGCAAACTTGAGTTTTGAGTGAAGTTTAGATGAACAATGAATATTCAAGTTTAAATAGGGCGCGAAAGCTAACCTGGACTTCATAAGTGTGTTGTGAACTTTTGAAATTCCGCGACCAAAACTCGAGTTTCCACTTACTGACTCGATTTTTGTGGATACTTCAACAGGTGTGTAGCTCTCTGTTTTCCCGAAACTCGAGTTTTCATTTGATGACTCGAGTTTCCAATTCGCGAAAACTCAGAGCTTGCTTTCTGTCTCTCCGAAACTCGAGGTATTCATTAATCGACTCGAGTTTCCATTTTGCTTAGCAACTCATTTTTCGTCTGACCCCGATAAAACTCGAGTTTTGAAAACAAAACTCGAGTTTGCGTCTTATGACAGTAAACTTCAGGATTTTAACACCCTGCATAAAACATTACTATGTACTCTGAAGCTTAAGTTAGCAACAAATAATCATCAAAACTATAACTAACATTATGATCGAAGGAAATACTTACAACTCATTGGGATTTACCATTCCCAATTCTCTTCTAATGAAATTAAATTGTTCTTTGGCTAAGGGCTTTGTGAAGATATCAACAAGTTGTAAATGTGTGGGGATGAACATCACTTTAATATCTTTCTTTTGCACATGATCTCTGATGAAGTGATGTCTCACATCAATGTGCTTTGTTCTTGTGTGCTGAACTGGATTTTTCGCGAGGCTGATTGTGCTAATGTTGTCACAAAGGATAGGAATCTCTTTCAAGTAAACTCCCAAGTCAGATAATTGTTGTCTTAGCCACAGGACTTGAGCACAGCAGCTTGAGACAACAACATATTCAGCTTCATTTGAAGATACAGCCACTGTGGTTTGTTTCTTGCTAAACCATGATACTAGTAAACCTCCAAGAAATTCACACTGTCCACTAGTGCTCTTTCTATCAGTCTTATAACCAACGTGATCAGAATCTGAGTATGCAACCAGGAATTCTTGTTGACCCTTTGGAAACCAGAGACCAAGCTCCTTTGTATCTGAGAGATATCGAAAAATCCTCTTCACATGCTCAGCATGTGATTCCTTTGGTGCAGATTGGAATCTTGCACACATGCCCACACTGAATTGAATATCGTGTCTACTTGCCGTCAAGTAGAGAAGTGAGCCAATCATCCCTCGATATTTGGTTATATTAAAATCTTTTCCTTTCTCTTCATCAGCATCTAGAGAAGCGGTGGAGCTCATAGGTGTATCAGCACCGTTGCAATGCTCCAGCCCAAACTTCTTGAGCAAATCCCGGAGATATTTCGTTTGTGAAATAAATATTCCATCCTTCCGTTGTTGGATTTGCAGACCGAGAAAGTACTTCAATTCTCCCATCATTGACATTTCGAATTCACTCTGCATTTTCTTTGAAAATTCTTCACACAGAGATTCGTTAGTAGAACCAAAAATGATATCATCTACATATATTTGCACAACCAAGATTTCATTAAGCTTGTTGTTTTTAATAAAGAGTGTTGTGTCAGCTTTTCCTCTAATGAATCCTTGCTCTAAAAGGAATTTACTTAGTCTTTCATACCAAGCTCGTGGAGCTTGTTTAAGACCATATAATGCCTTTTTGAGACGATAAACATGATCAGGATGATGTTCATTTTCAAAACCAGGAGGTTGTTCTACATAGACTTCCTCTTGTATAAAACCATTTAAAAATGCACTTTTAACATCCATTTGATAGAGTTTGATTTCTTTGATGCAAGCAAAGGCTAAGAGTACACGTATTGCCTCCAATCTAGCCACTGGAGCATACGTTTCCTCGTAATCAATTCCTTCTTCCTGATTATAGCCTTTGGCAACAAGTCTAGCCTTATTTCTGACTATAATTGCAGATTCATCACGTTTGTTCTTGAATATCCATTTAGTGCCAACGACCGGATGGTCCTTAGGCCTAGGTACCAAGTCCCAAACTTGATTCCTATCAAATTGATGTAACTCCTCTTGCATTGCTATCACCCAATCATTGTCTGAAAAGGCTTCATCAATTTTAGAGGGTTCTATTTTCGAAATAAAAGCAGAAAATGTAACTTCATTTAAAGTACGCTTCTTGTCCTCACACCATGATTAACATCACCTATAACTTGGTCTAAAGGATGATTCCTTATGAATCTCCAAGCTCTAGGTTGAGGTTGATCGGGATTTTCTATATTATTTTGAGGATCAACTTCAAAAACATTTTCAGGATTTTCAATAGAAGCTGGAGTAGTTTTTGAATAAAATTGATTTTTCGAAATATTTTCATCATCATCATCATCCAAAGGCACATTAGATTTGGATTCACAAAACACAACATGCACAAATTCTTCAACAATGCGAGTACGAGTATTAAAAACTCTATATGCCTTACTCCTATTAGAATAACCCAGAAATATACCTTTGTCGGCTTTGGAATCAAATTTTCCCAAGTTATCCTTACCGTTGTTGTGGATGAAACACTTACATCCAAACACATGTAGATGACTCAGGTTTGGCTTTCTTCCTTTGTACAGCTCATAGGGAGTTTTGTTCAGCTTCTTTCGAAGATATGCTCGATTTGATATGTAGCAGGCCGTACTCATGGCATCAGCCCAAAACACTTGAGAAGTTGAGTTCTCATTTAACATTGTTCTAGCCATCTCGGTCAGGACTCTATTCTTTCTCTCCACAACACCATTTTGTTGAGGAGTCCTTGGGGCTGGGAAATTGTGATCAATGCCTAAATTGTCACAAAACTCACTAAACGCTTGATTTTCGAATTCTCCACCATGATCGGTCCGAATTCCTGAAATTGAAAAACCTTTCTTGTTTTGGACCTTCTTGGCAAAAGAATTTTTCAATTTAAAAGAGGATTTAGTTTGTTTTCCTTTTTGGCATGAGTCACAAATCATATCATTTTTAAAGCGTAATTTTGGAACACCAATCACTAAATCCTTTTTAAGTAATCTGTCAAGTTGGATCATATTGACATGAGCTAGACGCTTGTGCCATAACCAACTATCATCCAAATTACTGAACATTTTTGAAATGTAGAGCCGTCTCTAGAGATGTCAAGAGTGTAACAATTCCCTTCTCTAGGAGCTCTAAAAATAGCTTTTGATTTTATATTATCTAACGAAAGAATATCTTTACTTACAATCAAGCATTCCTCAGAGTCAAAGATAACTAAGTTACCTTTATCAGTACTTTGGCTTACACTGAGAAGGTTGTGGCAAAGTCCTTGCACAAGGTAGACATCTTTGATTTGAGGTCCATCGTTGTTCCCAACTTCACCGATTCCAGCAATCCTTCCAGATTGATTTCCACCAAAGATTACTTTGCCACCATCCTTGTGCTTGATTGAGGCAAATTTGGATTGATCTCCCGTCATATGTCTTGAGCATCCACTATCAATATACCATATGTTGGATTTTGATGCTCTTAGACACACCTCTTTATCATTCTCATATTGCTCTTCTTGAGCAACTAGACATATATTGGCCGTTTCTTCCTCATCAGCTTTATCTTCATCGGATGAGCTGTCTCCCCAAATTCCTGAGACATAGGCTTTCTTCTTGTATTTATTGAACTTCTTCTTTTCTTTGTCATTGTTCTTCAGTTGGGGACACTCCGACTTGATGTGATCGGGCTTTTCACATTCATAGCATGCCTCGGTCGGTGCTACCCTTGTTGAATCTTTTATGCCCATGGTCCTTCCGAAAGAACTTTCTGAATCTTCGTACCATCATGCCTAGCTCTTCTTCTTCATCTTCTTCATCATTATCAGATTCCTTGACTTCTTTGTTCACCTTGAGAGCAATGCCTTTATTCTTGACATTTATCTCATCAATTCCTTTTCTGAACTTGATCTTCCCTTCATATTCAGACAAGCTGCCGAATAAAGCTGCTACCAAGCTCATTGTTTCACCACGAGATGCCTCAATGGCCGTAACCTTAGCTTCCCATTCTTTGCTAAGAATATTCAGAATCTTTCTTACTTGAACAGGTTGTTCGTATGTCTTGCCCAAAGCAGCAAGCTGGTTGATGAGATGGGTGAATCTCAGCTAGAAGTCAATGATGGATTCATCGGGCTTCATTCGAAGAAGATCATATTCGGTCATTAGAGTGTTGACTCTATTTTCTTTGACTCCGGTTGTTCCTTCATGGGCTATCTCCAAGGCATCCCACATTGCTTTTGCTGATGGTAGAGTACAAATACGAAAGTACTCTTGTTGACTTAGAGCACTTTGCAGCATGAGGATAGCTTTACTGTTGAGAGTGACATTTCTTCGGTCATTCTCATCATACTCTTCTTCTAGCTTTGGAGTTCGGACACCATCTTCGATTGTAGCTGGTTCATAGTCACCTCTTTCAAACACCCTCCAAAGACTATATTTACTAGCCATAACGAAGACTTTGAATTTGGCCTTCCAGAAGGAGTAATGTTCTCCATTGAAACCAGGTGGTCTATTGATTGAAGCTCCATCAGGTAGAATTTTGTTCATGGTGATCCTTCTCGAGTTGTTAAGCTCTTTTGAGAAGACCAGGTTCTGATACCAAATGAAAGTGGAGCTTGAATCACCAAGAGGGGGGTGAATTGGGGATTCTCAAATTATTTTCGGAATGCTCTGTTTTTCGGATGAAGTGTAGAAGTAAAACAGAGTATAGAGAAGAGAAGCAAGACACAGAGATTTATACTGGTTCGGTCCAACCAATTGACCTACGTCCGGTCCCAGGACTCTCTGAGATTTCTCACTATCAAGATTGATTACACACTCTGCACTCAAGAGTAATTCTCTCTCTAGAACTTACTCCCCCTTACAAGTTGTAATCAATAACCCCAATCTCCAAGTCCCCTTGACTTGAGATAACTTACTAGAATGACTTACAATCAAGAAAACTCTCTCTAAGAGTAGATATGAGAAACACTGAAGAATAAATGTATCAAAGATACTTTACAACAGAAAAACCCAAAGAGTAGTTGAAACTTTAATGATTTTCGTTCTTGCACAGATTGGTTGTTGAGAAGACTTGAATGCATCTCTATTTATAGGTAGAGATCATTAAATGACCGTTATAAATCCTCAGATAACCGTTGGAGTGATTAGAGGATGATTAATGAAGGTTTTGGTCTTCTTCTCTCTACTCTTTAGTTAATGCGGTTTGCGAAATTCGAGTTGACTCTCGACTATTAATCCGTTGGAAGAGCAGTTTCTTTGGATGTAGAAGGCAAGCATTAACTTCTCCAAAACGTATGGAGAATGTTTGTCCAAAAGCATACAAGTTTTACGCACTTTTCATTAAATGTCTTTGTCATGCTTTTGCTTTATGCTAAGTCTCCATTTAATCCTATCTAAATCATCTGAAACTCACTAACAAACTGATTAAACATAGTTAAGAATAGTAATGAGTGATGATATAGAGTATAGAGATCAAACACAAAGGTTTTGCAAATTCATTCATTCGAAATTCAAATCTCGCGATGGAAACTCGAGTTGGTTCATCCAAACTCGAGTTTTCATGCTTCAGTGTTCTTTCAGACAAATACCGAAACTCGAGTTTTCAATCCAAACTCGAGTTTTCTCCTTTCAGAGACAAATATCGTGATTTGGCATTTTAGACAAGCCTAGTGAATAGTGCAAAACTCAAGTCATTAAGTGACTAACTCGAGTTTTGGACTTTTAATGAGAAATTATGTTTTAGTCCAAAATCTCAAAACTGGAGTTTCCAAATCATAACTTGAGTTTTCAAATGATCAAATTTTGCAGAGCTCTCTGCCTGGTCAAAACTCGAGTTTCCAAAACTTAACTCGAGTTTTTCATTCGATGAAAAACTTTGGAAACTTCTCTGTAAGGTCGAAACTCGAGTTTCAAAACAAAAACTCGAGTTTTCTCTTTTATGAGAAAAACATTGAAAAGCATGGTCGATTTGAACACGAGAGTTTTCACAAGGTCAGACATGAGCATTGTTCTCAGATGATGGAAACTCGAGTTTTCTATGGTCAACTCGAGTTTTCATGAACTATGAAAATCTTAGAGAATTCTCAGTAAAGTCTATAGTCAAGTTTCCTATGGAAACTGGAGTTTTGATTTCTTTGAAAAGCTTGGTTGCTCTCTGTCTTGTCAAAACTCGAGTTTTCAAAATCAAACTCGAGTTTGCTTTGTCTGTGAAAAATTTGAATGCTCTCTGTTTGGCCAAAACTTGAGTTTTCAAACCTTAACTCGAGTTTTCCTTTCTTTATAAAAATTTGAGCACTTCTCTGTCAGGCCAAAACTCGAGTTTGCAAACTGAAACTCGATTTTGCCTTAGACAATAAGTTTTTCAACTTACAAAGACAAACTTTAATCGTGTTTACAATTGTCCGTTATCATCAAAACCAATTGAGAACTAACAATATCATCCTGGTGTTGGTTTTCAGCCCGGTATTGGGCCACCAATGAAGCTGCCCCAACAGTACCATGCCCCTTCACATGGGATATAATGCTGTCAATGGCATCCTTTTTGTCGCTCAGCAAAGTGGCCCGTTCCACCTTATAGACGCTGAGAGACACCTCATGGTGGTCCTTGCACCAACATAAAGGAAATCACCATTCGACGTTCTTGGAGTCAGGACCGACAAGAAACCAGGGCTCTACGCCGGATTTAGCAACTACTTTAAAAAATCCAGTCTTGAAGTGTTTGAAGGAGTCCGAGACCGGGGTGAATAGTCGTATGTTCACGATGCCCCGAATGGAGGTCCAGCCCTTCAGCTCGGCTCCTTCCTTTCCAGAGTGAGAAGTGTGGGGGTGAAGAAGTATAAGAACATGGAGGTAGTGCAAGGCAGATGTAAGCTTTGACAAACCCATTCAAACGCTATTATGTAGCCCCACCCATTAGGATGCAATTGGGAAGGAGCTAAGCCAAGGAATTGAAGGATGGCTATTTGGAACCCAGTGAACGGGAAGCGAATACCGAGCAGGGTCATATAGTCACAGTAGAAAAATAAAAAGGAGTTATGACTTCCCTCCTTAACAGAGAAAACTGGCTCTTCATCTTCCGGGAGACTAAGGTTGTAGCAGTTACTCTCTTCTACGGGAAGGTTGGCAAGGTCAGCTGTGTCCAACTTCGACCGGTATGACAGCACCTCATGGGTAACCCATGGGTATTTTTCCACCAAAGTTTGCCAGGGGATAGCTCGACTTGAGTTACCAGACATTGATTCCGCATTATGGCTAGAAGAGGACGAGGCCATTATACCTACTACAGAAATAAATAAAAAAAACAAAATCAGAAGCTTCCTAGCATACCTGGGGTCAAAAAGCGAAGGCGTGTTTCCACTGCCAAAGTAAGACTAGACTCCAACTCCACAGGATTGACGTTTGGGGGAGGCACCCGGGAAGCCGGGACAGGGTTGTGGCGACAGGAGGCCAAAATCGAATCGACCATTACGGAATTACCGCTGGAAATAAGCCGGGAACACTCATAAAGGCAGTCGTAGCATGGACCGATATAGTCGTCTACCTCAGCCCTAGGGACCGGCCTCTCTGCATCGCCGTACTGGTTAATAGGTGAGGCCGGGATAGGAGCAGTATCAGTACGGATAAATGATCTCGGGTTGGGGGGAACAAGGCTGGAACGGCTGGACTTCCTCCAACGGCCTGATTCCCTTCATGAATCCTCACACCTCTTTCTCTCGAACCTCCAGCACCTTTAGTTTTGCTTCCACTGTAATGCTCATCGAGCAGAGCGGCTTGTTTCTCTTTTGCATAAGGCTTATCACCCCAGAGCCACCAATGGGTCTTAGGCCTAATGGTTCGACGCAACTCTTCGATCTCTTCTGGGGTCATATCTTTCAAATCTTTGGACATTTTAAGTGACGCTCCCAGGACACTTGATAAGCAAACCTAGAAAAGGGTAAAAGCTTGGAAGGGAAGAAGGGGGTTATTAGCAATGCCGTTCGACAGGAAGGAGAAAATTACTCAACAGTCAATCAAAGAAGAAAACTACCCAGAGAATCAATGGAGAAAAGAACCCACCCAGGGAAATCATGAACAACGTACGCAGGACTAAATAAGGGGTTGGAACTACAACCAGAAACAGAATGAAAACACTACAGACAAGAACAAAGTAGAGGGGGCACACATGAATGAACTTCCTCACAGAGTAGGGAATCGTGTTTGAGAGAAAAAGCCACAGAGCAGGGAACTTTGTTTGAGAGAAAAAGCTTCAAAGTAAGTGTGGGAAATGAAAATGAAACACTAGCAAAGTTTAAACTGGCGAGAAACAAACTGTCAGGGGCAAAAGCGTAAACTCCATTAAAAAATAATGAATGACGTGACACGCGCATTTAATGCGCATGCTGCAGTAGAGGTTAGGACGCTTCCGTTTTGGCTTCACGGCAGTCGAGGAGCGCCAGTTGTCAAAGTTATGATAACCGAAGAAGAAGAAACGACACAAACCCAGAGAATGCCACAGATATACAGAAGAGCTGGTGTCACTCAACCATGGTTACGGCTCTTCTAACCCAGCTACCTGGAATCCCGTTTCGTCAACACGGCCAAAGCCCGCTTGCCTAACCCGGGTTCTCACATTGACAAATCCTGGGTATATCAAGTCGGATCAACTTTCCGATTAATACCATTTCCAGTCATCATTCACCCTGGATATCCAAAGCATGGACAATCCGGGCTGGTGGGCCAACTACAGCTCAGCTCATAGCAGTCTCATGGATACAGCCCGGCTCATAGCAGCCTCACGGATCACGAGAGCCGAAAAATGGCTGGTAAATGTCAACCACGCTCGTAACCCAGTAAAAGGTAATCTCACCTTCTCTCACAGGCAATACGATCACCTCGGCTGCCCAAAAACTTGAGCACCCGAGCTGGGGGCAACTGTTATGGACCTAAATCTAGGCCCATCAAGTCTAGGCCTATAAGCTAGCAGGCCCAGTCAAAGGGCAGTCCGCACAAGGATCTTAATCGACCCATAGGGATCCAAACCGCAAGACCTATTCAAAGGGGAGGTTACCGAGATTCATGGACACACCTGATGCGGGAGATCTAACCGCAAGGTACACTCTATATATACACATATGGATTGCACGATGAAGGTACACAAGTTCTTATCCTTGAACTAATCTACATACAGTTACACTGTGCATACACCCCACCCCTTTTAGGCGAAACGCCTGGTTGTGTACAATGATCCATCCTTCTCCTGAACGTCTTCCCTATAAGAATATAGGAGGAGACCATCGATCCTATATCAAAGCTCTAGCCTACCGGGCTGGACATCTGTGTTCTACACCAGAACAATTAGGGATAAATTAGAAAAAGATTGACATATATATAAACCATGTCTTATATTTAGAACTAAGATCAACTCCCTAAATATGTCTTATAATGATACTCCCTCCAGTTCTTAATATAAGACATTTAACTAATTTGATTGTATTAAAAAGTTAATTAATATGAAATTTATTTTCTAAAACACTCTAGTTACTTTCCTTAATTCCCTCATTCCCTCTTCTCTTTAATTATTGTTGAGAGAACATCAATAAGGGTAAGTTAGAAAAAACTTAACAAATATGAAAATGTTGTCTTATATTTAGGACCAATATTAACTCTCCAAATATATCTTATATTAAGCATCGGATGAGTATTATTTAACCATCTAATTATCATCAATAGGATTTTTGTTCTCCTAATTCAAAATTTGGAACATACACTGACCTACATTTATATACCCTAATTTAAGGTTATTTTAATTGTCAAATTTAAAACCCAATCAAACGCCAATGTCTATTTTCTTGAGAGAGAGAGAGAGAGAGAGAGAGAGTCACGAGTGAAAAAAAGGCTTTTAAGACCGGACAAAAGAGGTATCGTAAGACCGGACCCGCGTCAGGTCTTGTTCCAGGCGGTATTAAAAGTCTCCCTTTTAAAACCGGACTTGAACCAGTCTTAAAGATTTTCTTTTAGACCGGACATTTCAAACCTTAGGTCTTAAAAGTCGTACTAAATAGATCTGAAATATTTTTTTTTCGGTCCTAAAACTCAACCTTTAAGACCGGACAAAAGCTCGACCGCTCTTAAAAGATCCGAATATTAAGACCAGACAAAGATCAATCCGGTCCAAAAAATAGCGGATTCTAAGACCAGACGACTAATTACCCGGTCTTAAAAGACTGACTTTCAAGACCGGATGATATATACATCCGGTCTTAAAAATTGAAATTGTAGACCGGACTTATAAATAGGCCGGTCTTAAAAGACCAACTTTTAAGACCGGCTTAATATCAAATATGTCACCTGACCTTTAAGACCGGACATAAAAATACATCCGATCTTAACAGTTGAACATTTAAGACTGGCTTATTTATTTCTGGTCTAAATTTTCCCGAATTTTTTCCCTGTTCTGTTCTTCCTGATCATATATATTTACACAAGTCCACCACCCAAAACAGCACATAAAAGTCGATACTTTAAGCTACAAGCTAAGAACAATTATGAATAAATTGAATTGAGAAAAAGAATACAAATATTATTTACCATGAGTTATGTGGCCTCTTAATTAATGATTATACTATGACTACAACAGCTAAATTAACTTATACAATAAGATAACTTACAATCACAATGAGTTACAAATACAACACGTAAATCAACATACATGCCCAATATATTATTCACCATGCCTTCATCTGATTCCCACCCAACAACGTAACATCCTCTTTTATAACATGCCCCTTGGATTGGATCACCACACAAAATAAAATAAGAACAAATTCATAGTCAGCGTGACATTGTTTAAGAACATAGAAGGAATATAATATAGTTAAAACCTTAAAGTTTTCAAAGAATTCTGCATATGAATATTACCTTATGAATTGACTCTTTTATCAAGTGATATCCTCCCATATCCCTTCTTGATGATCATTTCTTATGCCGGGTTCATTATCTGCTTCATCTTCTTCGTTCATGTCCGGTAGACCCCTTGAAAAAGGAGTACTCTCAGGAAGACCATAATTTGAATGACTTTCCTTATCAATATCAATGACCCTCTTTTCTTGAAGAGCTACAGACCACATTTTATTTTCTTGATCGGAGATATAGAACACTTGTTTCGCATGGTCTGCCATAATAAAAGGTTCATCTCTAAAACTTTTACTATTGACATCGACTAAAGTAAATCCAAGCCGATCGATCTGAACACCATTATTGACATTAACCCACTTGCATTTGAAGATGGGAAATCTAATTTTGACATAGTCCACCTTCCAAATCTCTTCAATAACCCCATAATATTATTGGGATCCGTACACGCAGTGGAATTAAAAAAAAAAACTTTTACGGATCCCTTAGGCGGATCGCTCAACCGCATTTAAATCAAGGTTTAGGGTTTCCGAATCATACCTATGCGGAGGGTTCGGCATATCGTTCGACTCGGCCTGGTGCGCATCTCGAACATCGTGCGTTTCTACCGTCGTACGTCTCGAACGAGGTGGCATCTTTTATCCGTGCTTCTTGATCACGTGGGCTAGCACCTTCTTGTTCGATCAGACAGGAGTTGACTTCGCGTGTCCTCTCCCTCTACCGGTATCCACACGAACGGCCTCCAACACTGACGGCAGCGTGCTAGCGCCTCAGTATTCTTGCGTCTCTCTATCTTTTTTCTCTAGGGTTTTGTTTTCGCGGCCGTCTAATTCATTCGTCTGTTTAATACGACTAGATCAGAATCACTTATAGAGTTTCTTAAACCCTAATGTTTTGTATTAAAATATTCAAAATTAATCTAATTAATTTTGATTTCTGAATTTGGATTAAATAATATTAATTAAATCTGTCCAACAGATATAATCTAACTATTTGATCTGAATTAATAGGCCTTCAGATTTAATTTATATTTATAAATTAAATCAAGATATGATATCCTTATATTTAATTTAAAATGAGATACGATATCTCAATTCAAATTAAATCTGATATACAATATCTTTATTCGAAAATTAAATCTGAGATACAATATCTCAATTTATAATAGTTATTTAATTTATCAAATAAATAAAATACTATATATAATAATATTATTATCAATAAATAATATCATTATTATTTTCGAATTTAATAATATATATATATACACACATCCTAGATTAAATAAGTATTCATTAAATCTTAAACACAATTAAGATTCAATGAATCTGGACACTCTTACTTGTGTTGGGCTATTCTTGTATGCGACCCTGAAGGCCCACATGAGATTGGCAGCGGGCCAATACTGTACCTGCCCACAAGTTGCAAGCGGCCTCTAGCAAGACATTGCGACTACCTAATTCACATGGGGATCGTTGATGCGATATAACCTATCATACAACCATGTCACGTCCCTTTTGTCACGCAATAACTTGGTCAAGGATGAGGCATGGATAATATCAACTTTCTGTTCTTGACCATTACTTTCAAGATTCTTGGGTAGTCTAATAATTGAAATGGAAGCTCCTTTCCATCGTAGTATGACCATACATTTCTCAGACTTACTCATCGAGGGGCCCAGTATTATCTCTCTACAAATATGAGGGACAAATCCCATATTGACCACTCGCATTCCTTTGCATGAGAACCATTGATCCCGATCCAAGCCTTTATCATCACCCGGTCAAAGATGACTTTTGACTAGGTCAAAGATCCGTGACTCATCATGTAGGAATCCATGATGATCTCAGGTCATAGGGCGTCGTGACGTGGTTATACATGAGATAAGCTTATGACTAAGTCCATGCAGCTATCTCATAGTAGGTCAGTCCAGCACCTTGTACTCTTACAAGTGCCCATGACTTTGATTCGTATCTCCATACCTCATCAAAGTCATACTGGTCATATCTCATCTTCGCTCCGGCGTAGATGACCGACCAGGGACATTTTGGATAATCTATTAGATATATCCAGTGATACAGTTATCAATGTAAACATGCAAACAAAATGAAAACTAAAAGAGAATACTTTAAATAACATAAATGTCTAAAGTACAATGACTAGCCCCTAGGGCATAATTTCCAACAAATATGGCATGACTGCCAATTTAGGCCTCTTATCTTTCGAACTGGAGAAGTGCATAGATTCAACCTCTAACATAACACCACTGTTCTGGACTGTGCCCCTATCATCTAGGGACTTCGTGTAAAATGTATAACCATTGATCACATACGAATTCCTACTTATGACATCAACCTCAGGACCACGTGCTAACCATTTCATTGTATCAGAAACACATTCAGATCCCTTGATTTTTTGTTTGAACCAGTTTGCAAAAGTTCTGTTATGCTCCCTAATCAACCTTTGTTCGGTCATTCGATGGTTTTCTTTCCTTACAGCTTCTTTATGTGCATATTGAAGAACCGGCTGAACCCAAGAGGGGGTTGAATTGGGTGAAGATTAAAAACTTGAAACTTTGAAAATCTTTTCACATTTTCTAAATCAACAGTTAGATATTCAGATAAACATATACTGTAAATAAAAGAGATAAGGGAAGAGAATTTGAAAACTGTGATTTATACTGGTTCGGTCCAATCCTTGACCTACGTCCAGTCCCCAGAAACTCTCTGGGATTTTTAATCGGGCACAAGAGAAAATCCTTTACAACCTCACAAGTTTGGTCGGGCACTTGTGCAGCCTTTACAATCTCTTACCGAGATACCCCCCTTACTCACTGTAAGGATACAACTTTTGTAATGAATGATTACAGATAATCTTCTCTCTCAGAAGTAATAAAGAAAAACACTGAAGCTCGTTACAAATAATCTCACTCTCTAATATAAACTATTGAGATAATCAGAGTATTGGCATTTTGAAGATATAAGCTCGTGTCTCTGTGTCTATTTTGAATCATTCTCCTTTTATAGTTGATCGTCACTAATGACCGTTGAGAAGCTTTGCAAACTAGCCATTGAGTCTCATCGTTTTTCCGTTAGGCACACATATAATCCGTTGTGAGTAGTCGACCGTTGCTTCAGTAAGTGCATATGTCGTCGTCTGTACTTGTGCATAGAATGACTCAGAGTGATAGCCGAATTAAGTATGCCTCGAAGGAATGATTTCGTGTGCCACAGCTTTAGTTTTGATTGTTGGCTCTGTTTATGAGTTGCATTTAATGCGTCTGCCACGTCGGATTGCTTTATGATAAATTGATGATTAAAACATGTTAAGCATATATGAAAATAACTAGCAAACTGATTAAACTTGGTTAGAAGAAGTATAGATTAATAATATGATGTACCCAAGCCATAATCAATGATCTGCAGTTTACGAGACGGAGATTTCAAATATTGATATACATTCTCGAGAATTGTTCATACCATTCTCGAGAATTATCCAACAAAGGTCTTTCCAGAGAGCATCAGCAATTAACCATTCTCGAGAATCCCTTCACTCATTCTCTAGAATCATGTTATCCATATGAGTAATGGCATTAAGAATCAGACCCTGTGTTCTCGAGAATTACTTATTAATTCTCGAGAATTACTCTCGCAGAAGCAACATTCAGTTTAAAGAGATCCGTGCCTTCTGCCAAGCCATGATCTAATGTTAGCACAGTTGGGTCTCTTTACAAATTGTTACTCACGTGGTGTCTAACGAAGGATGACTTAAAATAATGATTCAAGTACTTTAGAAAGCAAGACTTTAGATACTTCTCGAGAATTGATTGTATGGTTCTCGAGAATCATATGTTCAGAGAACTATCATGAAGAATTGTAATAGCTATTCTCGAGAATTGAGTTGCCATTCTAGAGAATGACACGGTGATGGTTTTTTTTGCAGATGTCAAGCATTCTCGAGAATCTCAAGTCCATTCTCGATAATCATATTAGAAGTTGATAGAAAATTTGTCAAAGCACTCATGCACAAAAAGATCTTAAAGTCTTCTTTTCAATTCAAGAATAATATGCTCCAAACTTGTTGTATTTCGTCTGTTATCATCGAATGAATGGAGGTTGTTCTTGACCAGCGTTTTTGCAACATCCTGAACTGACTATCAACTTTTGAGGACCATATCTCCCTGGTCTGAACTTCGTTTTGGTTGGTTCAAGTCTTGATGGAAATAAATTTGAGTCTACTTTCATATGCCATAAATTTCAGCACCATTGGATTTGTAGTTTGTGAGATATACTCAAATTACCGAAGCTTGGTCTGCTGTGTGACGTTGACTTCAATTTCATCTTCAAACCTTCATATCTCTCTCATATGACGTCCTTTGGGATTGAATCATATTTCCAAATGACGCATTGGATGTCTAGTTTCCAACAAAATTGGTTTCACCTCAATCCGATATCTGGTGTGGGCGATATTGTCGAATTACCAGAGGTCACCCGTGCTGAACGTGAAACAGAGCTGAACAGAGTTGCTCATTCTCGAGAATTGAAGGGTCATTCTCGAGAATTGACCTTCGATTCTCGAGAATGGCTGTTTCATACTCGAGAATTGTCGGGATTTATGCAGAATTCATCCTGAAGCTCGTTTTTACTCATTTTAACTCTGAATTGAGTCATTCCAACTTCCATTTGATCGTGGAGACTTGTAGAATCAATCTAAAAACTTGTATAATGATATTCTCACTCCATTCATCAAGTTCTTCCATCTTCCATCTCCCATCTTGATCATTCTTCATCATTTGAATTTCATATCAACATTACATCTACATTAAATATAAGAATTAATCAAAGTAGAAAATAAATGTAGTATGCAAACTTCTTGATATTGATAAGCATATTTGTCATCATCAAAACTAAGCATAACTAACTTTCTCTCCCTTTTTGATGATGACAAATACTCTAAGAAAAATATGTTTAGATATGAAAATACATTAGGCCCAACATATTTTTCTTGCCTTTCTCTCCCCCTTATTTGTCATTAGCAAATAGATTAAAGTGAAGAAGAAATAGTTGTGGAGAGGCAAATATGAAAATAAGTTAAAAACTATTCTCTCTTTAATCATATGTCAAGAAAATAATTTTTTTTTCTTTTATGTAAAAGTAGTTTTAATTTTGATATGGTGCAAGTTGGAATATGTTTATGAAAACAAGTTGAAACAATTTGGAGAGTTTTTCAAGAGAAAACTTTCAAAAAATTGAAGCAAGTTAATTCCAAACATGGGCAAAATATTCACTGAATATAAAAGGATAGAGATTAGAAATGCTCATGTTGGTTTTGCAAATTGATGAATGATCAATGGAGTCTATTTGCTTGCTGTATGCAATTCGGTTGAATGAGATCCTCTGAAGTGTGTTCAACTGAAGAATCATGAATGTCTTGTACGATGCGAGTAGGACAAAAGTACTGCCTTCTTGTAGCGTATCTCATATGAATGAACATGGTCACTACTCAGCTTCCATCTTTTCCCTTTTCTTCATGATAGGTTCTCCTTGTAATGCATTAAGGAATATCAAAATCTCCTGCTACAAATTGAAAGCTTTCTTTGCAAAAGAGATTTGTTAGTGCAACCAAATATCAAAATATCCCTTTCTATATGATATTTTTCAAATTAAGATAATGAAAGGAAAATATGATGTTAACTCATCATCAAAACTAATAAAACATAATGAGTGTGGATGAGCAAACTTAGAAATCATTTTCTTCAAATAAAAGAGATGAGCTTTTAAGATATAAAACATATGTGAATCAAAAGCTCCCCCTTAATGAATGCTTGACCAAAAAATGAAATGCTCAAGAATTGATGCAATGTGTCATTATTTAAAACATGATGCAAATGAGTAAATGACGCGCACAATACTAGATGAAGAAAAAGATGAAGCAGTGGAAGCTTTTGCAAAATCTGCAATATGATTCACCAGAATTCTACACGTGCAGCATGATATTTTTTTTTAAAATAATAGTGCAGCATGGTTTTTGAATGAATGCAATGACGCAATGCAAAAACATTTATTCAAAGATTAACTAGCTTCCATTTGAGATGCCACAAATACAAAAGAAGCAGCTTTCATTTAAGATGCCTAGGCCCACGAAGTTGCTCAGAGAGGCAAATAGCAAATGAATGTAAAGCATAAGTAAACCAAAGCTTTTTCAAAATCTGCATTAAATGAAGATAAAGCAGTAGGAAATCTCGCATGAAAAGCAATGCAATACAAATGCTTTATAAAAAAAGACTGATGATTTTCAAAATCTTGTGTAAAATAGCGTTTTTCAATTAAATGACAACACAACACAGTAACAAGCCATATGAAGAAATGACGCACAACATTTTTTTTAAAAAAAACGAATCAGACCCGTTATTACTCGGGAATTAATCTCAGATTCTCGAGAATTAAGAGAGGATTCTCGTGAATGATCCATTAAGCAGTAATTTTGTAGTGTCTTTGTCTCGACAATTCTCGAGAATCATATAGGGATTCTCGAGAGTGGCTCTGATTCTTGAGAGTTAAAGGCTTGACTCTCGAGAATGCTATGATGAAGAGGATAGACGCGTGTTTAGCAGTTACAATTTCTCGATCATTCTCGAGAATGCTTGGATGATTCTCGAGAATACAGAACTAAGAAAGACGCTGTATTGTTTCAGTCATGACAATTCTCGGGAATACTTCTCAATGGGCCAAATGGATTTCTCAATGCCAACAAAATATTTAGGCACAAGTCAATTTATGTCAGTTTCAATAAACGTGCAGATCGATCCAAAAAACATAAGCTAGATAAAAATAAAGCGTTCAGGGATCAACTAGCTTAACGTCTCGAGGAAAGAAGAAGCACTTACCTGATGCAGGAAGAACTTGACTAGAGGCAACATAATTTTACCTTGAGGCAATGTAACTCGAGGCACCATGCCTTTTACCTCGAGGCATAAGGTCATGAACCTTGATGGTGCTTTCTGCCTTTGCGTACCTCAAGGAAAAACACTTATTAACTCGAGGCACTCAGTGAAATAACTTCCCTTCCTTTCGAAGTTGACTTGAGGCAAGTTGAGATTTTATTCGAGGCAGATGGACATCTCAGAATAGTTGCTCTCTACCTAACCAAGACTTTGAGGCAATTAATCACAAGACTCAAGGCTGTTGACTCGAGGGAATAATTTGGACTTCGAGTAAATCAACTTTATGCACAATTTAACACACATCAGTATTAACTTGAAGTGATTTTTCCTTTACCTTGAGGCATGATGATCAACAACTTGAGTTATTCAATACTTAATTAGCCTCTGTCTTGTTCATTCTCAAGAATGTCGTGATGATACTCGAGAATTGTTTTCCTTTTATTCTTGAGAACTGATAGAGACTTTCAACTCTCGAGAATTAAGAGTGGATTCTCGAGAATACCCAGTTAAGCAGAAATTCTTGAATAGTCTTTGTCTCAACAATTCTCAGGAATGCTATAGTAATTCTCCAGAATTATGATCTTTTTTTGATCTGTCGATTCCTGAGACACTCAGCAAACATAATTTCTCTTGTCCTTGATTAAGGTGGAATAATGTCACCAGATTCAAGCTCTATTTATTCAGCTTCCTCAAGATTAGAAATCATGTAGTCACACACATGAAGCTTTCTCAATATAGTTGCATTCATAATAGGCTTTCTCTTATCCTACAACACGGTGTAAATATTTTTCTTTCTGGGTATCCAACCTTACTTTGATCCAATCATTGTTAGCGTGTAGGAACAAAATTCACACACTCTTAAGAATATAATCAATTCAGAACAACTGAGCACAATGAATTAAACATGACTTCATAAAAGAAATAATTTCTTTTCAAATTATCATATTTGCATAAAGAATTAAACTTTTTGAACATTGCAAACCCTTTAAAAGTAAATCTATTAAATAGATTTTTAATGGATGTGAAAACTCATTTTCAAAATAGTTTGCAATGTTTATTCCTAAGATTCCAAGATAAAAAACCTTAATAAATATCATAGATAAGCATATATGAGGAGAATCTCTCAAGTATTAAACAGAAGACTCTTGAAGTCTACATCCTCTGAGAGAGCTTTGCATATATCCATGGGAAAACATATGAAGAACCAATAGGTAAGCAAAGGCAATACTCCAAGCACCTAAGGTAAAGGTATACAATGGTAAAACCTCCTTTCCTATCATCTGAAATATTCATTGAGGTTTTATATTTTGTATCCTTAGGAATGAGCATTGCAAACTATTTTGAAATTGATTTTCCATATTCCTTAAAAACTCACTTAATAAGTTTATAAAGGGATTGCAATGTTCAATAGTTTATCATTTATGCATACATGATGATTTGAAAAGAAAGTATATCTTTTATGCATAAAGTCATGATTAGTTCATTATGCTCAATTTCCAGTTCGTAGTTATATTCATAAGAGCATGTGAATTTTGGTTCCTACAAGCTAACAATGACTGGATCCAAGTAAGGTTGGATACCAAGAAAGAAAAATATTTATACGGTTTTGTAGGATCAAAGAAAGCTTCTCAAGAATGCAACATAGAGAAAATGATCCAAGACTTGAGAAAGCTGAACAAGCTATGCTTGATGTTGATGGTGAACATCGGAAAAGGAGTCATCTACATCAAATCCATCTTAATCAAGCAAGCTTCTACAAGGACAAGAGGAATTACGGTGATATCTAAATCTTTTCCCATACTATAATTATATGAAATTAAATTTTAGTTTGTCTTTGTTAAGTTGAAAAACTTACTGTCAAAGGCAAACTCGAGTTTTGGTTTGGAAACTCGAGTTTGGACTTGACAGAGAATAGCTCAAGTTTTTGCAAAGTTAGGCAAACTCGAGTTATGATATGGAAACTCGAGTTTTGACCATACAGAGAGCTTCTGAGTTTTTTCACAGACAAAGCAAACTCGAGTTTGATTTTGAAAACTCGAGTTTTGACAAGACAGAGAGCTATCAACTTTTTCAAAGTTAGCAAAACTCCAGTTTACTTTTGGAAACTCGAGTTTTGGCTACACAGAGAGTTCTCTAAGTTTCCACACTTTGTTGGAAACTCGAGTTTACTTTGAAAACTCGAGTTTTCATCCTACAGAGAACAATGCTCGATTCTGAACTTGTGAAAACTCCATTGTTCATTTTGACAAAGCTTTTTAATGTTTTCTCATAAACGAGAAAACTCAAATTTACGTTTGGAAACTCGAGTTTCTGCCTTACAGAGAAGTTTCCATTGTTTTTCAAAGAATGAGAAAACTCGAGTTAACTTTTGGAAACTCGAGTTTTGGTCAAGCAGAGAGCTCTGCTAAAATTGAATGTTTTGAAAACTCCATTTTTGAAATGGAAACTTTAGTTTTGAGCTTTTGGACTAAAACATGATTTCTCATCAAAAGTCCAAAACTCGAGTTAGTCACTTAATGACTCGAGTTTTGCACTGTTCACAAAACTTGTCCAAATGCCAAATCGCGATGTTCTTCTCTGAAATAAGAAAACTCGAGTTAAGATTTTGAAACTCGAGTTTAGGCTCTTATTTGAAAATGAAAACTCGAGTTTTAAAGAACAAACTCGAGTTTGCATCGCTGAATTTGAATTTCAAGTTGAACGAATTTGCGAAACCTTTGTGTTTGATTCTAATACTCCATATCATCAATCACTAATATTTCTAACTATGTTTAATCAATTTGTTAGTGAGTTTTTGATGATCAAACAAGTGAATTTGTATATTTTTTTTATGAGTTTATGTTTTTGAAATGCACAAGTCTAAAATTTGTTTGGATTTCAATTCACTCTGTTTTATAAAGATGCATACAAATGTTTTGAAAAGTATCCATACTTTAATTGCATTCAAATGATGTTTCAAATTGGAAGTTAATGTTGTATACTGAATGTTGGATATGCTTCAAATCTGTTTGGTATAATTTTCCCTATCAGTCACATATTGATCTTTGATATTCAATGTCTTGCTTGAACCTCTCGTTCTTTATTCTCTAACTAGTTGGACCTCATGTCTAACAAGTTGATCATATATGAGTTTCAAGCTTATCTCTAGAAAAGAATTCAATTTGTGAAAATCTTATGCCTATTGCATAAATCCTTGTTGGTCAAGATATTCCAAGCTTTATGAATGTTCATTAATGCATTGAATCTTAATGCATTAACCATTAGTTGAATAACTTACTAGGATAATATTCTGGAACTCTAGTCATTTGGACTAATGAGTTTGTGCTTCATCATTCATGAATCCTAGTAGTCATTTTGTTACTCAAATTCATCAAATTTATCCTCATCTATTTCTGAGTAACTATATTCAAATTCTTGCCTTAAATGTTCATATATTTCAAGACTCTATTCTAAAAGGCAAGATCATCTCTTGATCAGTAGCAAATTCATTGTGCTAATATATTTTTGTTGTACTAAGCATGTTTCGATAATGCTCTACCTTCATGACTTTTGCTTTTGAGAATATTCTTCAACATGTTAACTGCAATGTTCAACATATTCTTTAAAATTGAAGCATACTGATTTATTCTTTAACATGTTGACTTCCACCATCTTTAGAGTGAGCTTTGATCTTAAACATGTTTCAAAATTGAACCTTTCATAGAATTTCTTAATACTTCATCAATGATTGAAAGAAAATTTGAGATTTGAAACTATTTGCATATTTCATTATCATTTTTGGAAAATATGATCTCATTCATAAACTATTAGTTGATAAATGTTTATCTTTATGGATAAGATTTTCTATGCTCAAAATTAAATGTATTTTATCAATGACATCTTCCTTGCATAAAGTATATTTCCAACTTGTCATTGAGAAATAACATTCTTGGAATCATTTATTTGATACCCTTTATGATTCATTGGCATGAACTTATTTGATTGGGTAAAATTATGATAGCTTATTATGCTCTTTGCTTAAATATCATATGATTTAATCTTTCAAGAGCATAAAAGTTGTCATGTCTAATCATTTGTGGACTCAAGATTCATTGAGTACCAAAGAACATATATTTTTGCAGGGTTTGACCAAAATGTTCTGTTGTGAGATACAAAGAACATAGGCAAACAGAAAAGACCATTTCAGTGGCTATGTCTGCAAACTCTGTGACATCACTTGAGTGACATCCCATCACTAGCAAGAGGCTTAGACCAAGATGATAAGCTATGAGCAGAAACCGATTTTGAGATCCTATGCAAAGCTTATTTGGGATTTCTGCTTCTAAGATGCATTCAGAGTAATTGATAATGGCTAGTCAACAATGCATTTATGGATTACGACTTGAGTAATTACGATATTACTTGAGTGAGGTATTGTAATATGCATATTTCATAATCATGTGAGTCTAAATTGATTTCATTCATTCAACTTTATCTCATGAAATTTAGCCTAAGCAAACACATTTTTAAAATGATCCTTATGCTTTAACCACTTTTATCATCTTAAAAAGCATAAGTGATTTCTTCATACCGATTTCAAGTCCATCCAAGTGAACTTGAAAGTTCTTAATTCTGAGATACGTTGTTGTGTTCTTTGGAGCAGGGATAGTTCCAAACTTCATAACATTTGGTGTCACATTATTATTTGGTACCTTTAAAGGGAGTTTCATATTTTTAGTCATGCATTCATTAAGGGGGAGCGACATTCATAAGTATTTCATATTTCAAAAGCTCATCTCCTTTATTTGAAGAAAACCCTTCTAAGTATACTCATCTATATTCACTATCTTCTATTAGTTTTGATGATGAGTTAATTTCAAATTTGAAACTCTCTTATATTTTCCTTTCATTATCTTCATTTGAAAATATCATTTAGAAAGGAATACTTTGATATCTGGTTGCACTAACAAATCTCTTTGGCAAAGAAAGTGTTCAATTTGTAGCAGGAGATTCTGTTATGTGCTAGGACATTCCTCAACATACTACAATGAGAAATTATCAAATTGAGGAATAATGCTTCGACGTTTCATCATTGTCGCTGACATATGCTCTACAAAGTAGAAGAAGGTCTCTTGGAGTCAGCTGAGTTATGCTCTATAGAAGAGCTCTATGAAGAAAAAGGCAAAGGATGAAAGCTGAGTACTGACAATATTCATTCATATGAGATACAACTCAAGAAGTCAGTACTTTAGTCTCATTCCACATCTCAAAGGCTTTTCAGAGCAGATAACGGATCTAAAGCTAGCAAATGAACTTCACAGATCATTCATCAATTGCAGAACCTACATGAGCATTTCTAATCTCTATCTTTTTATATTCAGAGAAATTTTGCACATGTTTGGTATTTATATGCTTTAATTGTGAAAGATGTTTTGAAAACCTCTCCAAATTCTCTCAAATTTGTTTTCATAAAAACATTCCAAATTGCATCATATTAAGAATGAAAACAATTTCAAATCGGGGAGAGAAAATCAGTTCTTTGATTCTGTCTAATTTTATCTACAAGCATCTCTTCTTTACTTCAACTTTTTGCTTATGACAAATAAGGGGGAGAGAATGGCAAGAAAAATATGCTGGGTTTATTAGTTTTTCATATTCATACATATTTTTCTTAAAGTATTTGCCATCATCAAAAAGGGGGAGAATGTTGGTTTTGATTAGTTTTGATGATGTCTTATATAGATGCCATTATTAAAAGCAAAAAGTTTGTATGATATATTTATCTCCTACATTGACTAACTACTATATTTAATGTAGATTATTCCAAGTTGAATAATAGCTCAAGAAGGAGATAAGAGATTTTAAAAAGAAGAATTTGAAGAGAATGTCAAGTTCAAGAAGAAGATGAGATAGAACTTCAAGAAGAAGATGCGTCCAAGTCAAATGATAAAGAATGATCAAGAGAAGAGAAGAAAGAATTGAATTGTGGAACATGATCAAGAGAAGAAGAGAAGAAAAGAAAGAAAGAATTAAATTATGGAGAATGATGAAGAGAAGAGAAGAAAGAAGAAAGAACTTGTTGAATGGATTGAGAACATTATTAATCAAGCTTGTATATTGATGCTAGAAGTCTCCAAGATCATATGGAAGTTGGAATGGCTTAATTTGGAGTGAAAACCAGCAAAAAATCAGTTCCATGATGAGAAAACTCGAGTTCATATCTAAAAACTCGAGTTTCCAAGTTCGCTACAATGATTTGCTCCTCTGGTGTGAGAAAACTCGAGTTTGGAACTCAAAACTCGAGTTAATCATTAACTGAATCGAGTTTGTAATGTCTTCAGCATCTCTGGGGTCTCTGGACAAGGAAAACTCGAGTTTCCAAGTGTCAACTCAAGTTTACAGTGGTGATCAGCAACTCAGTTCTACTCTGTTTCACGTTCAGCTTGGGCGACGTTTGGTAAGTTTATGATATCTCCCAAACCAGACATCATATTGACGTGAAACTAGTGGCATATGAAAATAGACTCCCAATGCATCATTTTGATATAAAATTCAAGCTAAGTATGCCTTGAAGGAATGATTTCGTCTGCCACAGCTTTAGTTCCGATTGTTGGCTCTGTTTCTGAGTTGCATTTAATTTGTCTGCCACGTCGGATTGCTTTATGATAAATTGATGATTAAAACATATTAAGCATATATGAAAATAACTAGCAAACTGATTAAACTTGGTTAGAAGAAGTATAGATTAATAATATGAAGTACCCAAGCCATAATCAAATATCTGCAGTTTACGAGACAGAGATTTCAAATACTGACATACATTATCGACAATTGTTCATACCATTCTCGAGAATCAACCAACAAAGGTCTTTCCAGAGAGCATCAGCAGTTAACCATTCTCGATAATCTCTTCACTCATTCTTGAGAATCATGTTATCCATATGAGTAATGGTATTAAGAATCAGACCGTGTGTTCTCGAGAATTACTCTCACAGAAGCAACATTCAGTTTAAAGAGATCCGTGCCTTCTGCCAAGCCATGATTGAATGTTAGCACAGTTGGGTCTCTTTACAGATTGTTACCCACGTGGTCTCTGACGAAGGATGACTTAAAATAATGATTTAAGTACTTTTGCTAATATGGGTCATCCTGTATTGGGTTCATCGTGTTGGCACTGTTTCTCATCAGTTTCGGTGCTTCACACCTCAGCAAAATTCAAGCACCTGGTTAATCATCTGAAACTCAATCAAAGAAATGATTAGAAATGATATAAGAGAGTTTGAAGATGTTTAAACATGATTTAAGCAGTAACCCATGAATTTCCAGAAGTGTTTAGACATGCGTGAGTCAATGTGTAAATTCCAGGAAGATCATTTTCGAGAATTGATCTTTCATTCTCGAGAATCATGTTCAGGTAAGTGAGTTACAGAAAGCAAGACTTTAGATACTTCTCGAGAATTGATTGTATGGTTCTCGAGAATCATATGTTCAGAGAACTATCATGAAGAATTGTAATAGCTATTCTCGAGAATTGAGTTGCCATTCTAGAGAATGACACGGTGATGGTTTTTTTGCAGATGTCAAGCATTCTCGAGAATCTCAAGTCCATTCTCGATAATCATATTAGAAGTTGATAGAAAATTTGTCAAAGCACTCATGCACAAAAAGATCTTCAAGTCTTCTTTTCAATTCAAGAATAATATGCTCCAAACTTGTTGTATTTCGTCTGTTATCATCGAATGAATGGAGGTTGTTCTTGACCAGCGTTTTTGCAACATCCTGAACTGACTATCAACTTTCGAAGACCATATCTCCCAGGTATGAACTTCGTTTTGGTTGGTTCAAATCTTGATGGAAATCCCTTGGAGCCTACTTTCATATTCCACAAATTTCAGCTCCATTGGATTTGTAGTTTGTGAGATATACTCAAATTACCGAAGCTTGGTCTGCTGTGTGACGTTGATTTCACTTTCATCTTCAAAAATCCATAGATCTCTCATATGACCTCCTTTCGTCTTGAATCTTATATCAAAATGATGCATTAGAAGTCGTGTTTCCAAAAAAATTGGTTTAACCTCAATCTGATTTCTGATGTGGGCGATATTGTCGAATTACCAGAGGTCGCCCGTGCTGAACTTGAAACAGAGCTGAACAGAGTTGCTCATTCTTGAGAATTGAAGGGCCATTCTCGAGAATTGACGGGATTTTTGTGCAGGAAGGAGCTGTTACACTCATTCTTGAGAATTGAAGTGTCATTCTCGAGAATGGCTGTTTCATACTCGAGAATGGTCGGGATTTTTGCAGAATTCGTCCTGAAGCTCGTTTTCACTTATTTTAACTTCGAAATTGAGTCATTCCAACATCCATTTGATCGTGGAGACTTCTAGAATCAATCTAAAAACTTGTATAATGATATTCTCATTCCATTCATCAAGTTTTTTCATCTTCCATCTCCCATCTTGATCATTCTTCATCATTTGAACTTCATATCAACATTACATCTACATTAAATATAAGAATTAATCAAAGTAGAAAATAAATGTAGTATGCAAACTTCTTGATATTGATAAGCATATTTGTTATCATCAAAACTAAGCATAACTAACACAGATATGCTGGCTTGAACTTCATCAACATTATTCAAGATGTATAAGTGGACTTGTGAGAATTCATCAGGATCCACACTCTTTACCGAAGCCCCTCATCTACCCCCTTCAGCATGCTGACGTTTTGGAAGCCCAATATGTCTTACTTTGGCCAAATAATTTTGACAGAATTCCATGGCCTGTTTAGAAACATATTTTTGAACAATTGATGCTTCTGGCCGGTATGCGTTCTTCACATACCCTTTTAGGAATTTCATAGATCTTTCAATAGGGTACATCCAGCATAAATGGATAGGGCCGCACAACTTTATCTCCCTCACTAGATGAACAATTAGATGAACCATGATGTCAAAACTTGTAGGAACAAAAAGCTTCTCAAGGTGGCATAAGATAAGATATCCTTCATTCTCCAATTCATCTAACATTTCAATCTCGAAAACTTTACTACAAACCGCATTGAAGAAGAAACAAAGTCTAGTCAAAACGACCCGAAGATCATATTAGGCGATGCCTCGAATAGCTACTGGGAGTAGCTGTTGCATCAAGACATGACAATCATGAGACTTTTGGCCTACTAATTTCAAGTCCTTCATCGAGACAAGCCTCTTAAAATTTGAAGAATACCCTGAGGGAACTTTTGTGCCATGTAAACACTCACAAAAGCTTCGTTTCTCATCCTTAGACAAAGTATGAGAAGCTGGGGGACAATAAGTTCTCTTCCCGTATGGCCTTGGATGTAAGTCTTCGCGTATTCCCATTGCTTGCAAATCCAGTCTTGCCTTCACACCATCCTTGGAACTACCTTGTATGTTGAGAAGCGTGCCAACAATACTATCACATACATTTTTCTCCACATGCATGACATCAATACAGTGTCTCACATCAAGATTGCGCCAATATGGAAGATCAAACATATCGAACAAGTCTGCTTCTCTTCAAACTCTTTTCTATACAATACACAATCATTCGGGCATGCATGGATCTTTTTGTACTCCATCCCCAGTGGAAAAAGTATTTTTTTAGCATCATAGTAGCGATGCGGCAACACATTATCATCCGGAAGCATGTCCTTAAAAGCCTCAAGCATTTCTGAAAAACTCTTGTCGCTCCATCCATGACGTGCCTTCAAGCTTACCAATTTCAATACAATGTTCAACAATTGATATTTTTTACACCCAGGGTATAGCGGCGTCTCTGCATCACTGCATGTATTACCATATGCATGTGATCGCTCAGAAGCCTCTTCTCGTACATCACGGATAATGTTCTCTATGCGATCATCCATATCCGTGTCATTATCATCAAAGGCCACTTCCCCATGTTGAGATCCACTTGGCACTTTTTCACCATGCCATACCCATACTGTATAAGTCTTACAAAATTGTTCACAAATTAAATGTGTGTGTATAACTTCAGGACTTAGTTGCCTCTCATTCAAACATTTTGCACAAGGGCAATAAAACTTCCCCCTATCATCATGGGCATTTTGTTTAGCAAATTCTATAAATTCCCTCACCCCATTCTGATATTCAATACTCGTTCGTAAAGCATATATCCAACTGTGATCCATAGTAGAATTCCTATATATAGACGGAAATCATTGATCATACATAATCCGAAAAAATTGAAACTTGCATATAAAATAAGCCAACTCCAAATGCAAATATATGCTCAATGTCAGTTATGTCTTCTATTTTTTTTCTTTTTCTTTTTACGGAGGAACTTGCTCATTAAATGCATAACAAAGAATCACTTTTGGTCATAAATTACATCACAGTGAATCTAAGAACCAAAATAAATGCATGACGAGGAAATTAAATGCATGGCATGAAGGTCTTGTGGACTCACTTGTTGCATATAAATTCAAATGTGTTTGCTGAGTCTTACTTCTCTGGCCACGAACGTTGATGTTGCAGACAATAAGAGTAACCTAAAAATACTTGTTGGTCAGTTGGGTAGGTCTAAAGTGCAAATATAATCTTCAAAAAACAATATTCATTAACAAAAGAGAATACCACAAGAACATTTCATCGATTTCGTTAAACCCATGAAAAACCCAGAACGATAAGCTGGAAAATAAAAAAGTTATATAATCGAAACACCTCTTACAGCTTGGTCTATAGACGTTTAGCTAAGGAACCAGAAAGTGATTGTCGAGAGAGGTACACGGAGTAGCGACGAAGCAACTCACAAACACTAGAGTCAGAACCTGAGTAATCACTTTCAGCGCGACAAGAGATATTCAGAGAGGAAATCCAAGCCTCTCAAGATGATCAATGTAGCCTTTTATGTTGAACACATGAGGACTAACAGATGCACCTTCAACCATCTTGCAGGAATATAAAGCCTTTGTGGTCTCATACCTCTCTTGCCTTGCCTATTGCTAGAACATTTCCATAGGATGATCAATCATCTCAAAGGCCTCCACATGTTCTAGATCTCTATCGAGGTCTGGAACCATAGTGGTAGGCATCAGGCATCTTGCATCCACAGAGTCGTCCTTATGCTTCGTACAAGAATCAATCTGAGCTCTTGGATCATTAGCTGCAAGCTCGTCAGGAATGGGTTGATCGATGATATATTCCTTTCTTTCGTGTTTAGAATCAATTGCTTAAGTTCCCAAACAAGTCAAAAAGGGTTGTTTCATCGAGTTCGCTCTTCTCAAGGACTGATCACATTGATGGCGTGGCAGTATTGCTAGTCTACATGATTCTACAACTAGAAGATATGAAAAGTTTAATTAATAACCTCCCATTGAATTAACAACCCTCATTATAATTAGTGGGCTAAGATCCATATTTGGCTTAAATTAAGTCTGCTTTGGAAGAACGCTTAAAATCAAGTTATTTAGGTAGGAAACCTATTTGCCAATTACATCACATGTAACTCTTAGATCTTTATGGGATTCGATCATCATATGACCTAGCATGTTTAATCCCATCTAATGCCTTGAGATCCAAAACCGTTTTGATAATCTCAATTAAGTCAAGACAATAATGAATGTTGAGTATCACCATTACCCACTCTTGTCTCACCAAGATAACTCAAGTGCATCCACTTTGGTGGAACATACAAATGGGTGATCTAGGTTTTGACAAGTATTCATTAATTGACGGCATTACGACTTAAGATTTTATTTAGAGGGTATATATGATATAATCTTATTAATTCTACTTATATGAATGCAATCACGATTGTATCTCATATAAACTCTAAATTAATCATGCAGTGATCAAATCAAAACAAAATTAAAATCGTGACACAACATGGCTCATTTAACCTATAATTCTCTCAAGCCAATGAGGGGACTTCTCTAAATAATAAAAGGAGAAGTACATCAAGAGAAACCTCGTTTCACATATGAGGGGAGTGAGATGAGAAGAGAATGTACATCAAGAATATTTAGAGAAAGGCATGGCTCGTAGGCCATATTTAAATAATACAACACTTGTAAATTCTAGAGCCATGTTGTTCATCATACCCAAACAACGTTGAATAATTAATCACAACAAATATTAGTTCATAACAGATGAAAGAAAATATCATGATTAAATTATCGAGTTTATATTATATTATATAGATTGATTGATTGAATTTAATATGATGAATCATATTCATTTCTTATCAACCAAGTCACATTAAATTCACATCCTGATTGATTGATTGAATTTAATATGATGAATCATATTCATATCTTGATTGTTGGATAGCATTTAAGATGATGGATCACATTTATTTCCTTTCCTTTCTTCAAAAAACGTCCATAAAAATGGCACATAAGAAATCAACACTTTATAAGAGTCTAACCCTAATTTAAGTGCTCACAAGAAAGGCCCAATCCAAACTTGAATTAGAAAATCCAAATCATAATGAATTAAATTCATAATCTATAATATAATATCATGATTTAAATTCTCGCGCTGCAAACAGTTAGTCACAGCGGTCCCGCTCTGATTTTGAAAACATCATATTGTTTTAGAAAGATTGTTTCATAAAAAATAATTTCAAGAACAAGTTGTTTCAAAAATAACGTCCCCGGATATTTCCTTCTAAGCATGATCGACCTTCCGAACGTTTCAAAAGGTGACCATCACGCAAACGTGAACGCTTCTGATCTAAACGTTTCAGATCCATACGAAACAATCGTGTAACCCTAACACGAATTATTGTTTTAAATGCATAACAAAAACAGTTCAAGCATACATATCAATTTCAATGCATACACGGATTCAGTTTATTGCATATATATCACATATATTCACATATAGAAAACCCAATCTAAACACACGGTTGACCTGGCTCTGATGCCATTGTTGGGATCCGTACACGCAGCGGAATGATTCTCAACCATTAATATTTTACGAATCCCATAGAGAGGATCTATCAACGGCGTTTAAATCAAGGTTCGTTAAAGAAATCGTACCTATACGAGCTTGTATGCGTCCTTTCTCGAACACGTGGGCTAACACCTTCTTGCTTGATCAATCTCTAAGAGCCGACGCTTCGAATCCACTCCCTCTATCGGTATCCACACCGAACAGCTATACAACACGTAGGCAGCGTGCTAGCGCCTTCTAACTTTGCGTCTCGCATCTTTTCTCTCTAGGGTTTTTCGCGGCAGTTCCTTATTTTAATACGACTAGATCATTATCTTTTATAGATATTCTAAAACCCTAATTGGGTCTATTAAAATATTCAAGATTAATCTCAATTAATATTGAATTCGAATTTTAGATATAAATAGCATTAATTAAATCTGTTCAACAAATCTAATCTCATCTATTTATTTAATCCGAATTAAAAGCCTGTTGATTTAATTTATTTCTATAAATTAAATCTGAGATATGATATCTTTCTAGTTAATTATATCTGAGATACTATATCTCAATTTAATTAAATCTAAGATACTATATTTTTTATTCGAAAATTAAATCCGAGATACAATATCTCAATTTATTATAGTTATTTATTTTATCAAATAAATTAAATACTGTATAATAATATTATTATCTATAAATAATATCATCATTATTTTTGAATTTTAGATTAAATACAATATTCATTAAATCTTAGACATATATAAGATTCAATGAATCTGGACACTTTTACTCGTGTTGGGTTATTCTTGTGTGCGACCCTGCAGGCCCACATGAGATTGGCAGCGGGCCAATACTGTATCAGCCCACAGGTCACAAGCGGCCTCTAGCAAGACATTGAGACTACCCAATTCATATAGGGATCGAAGATATGATAGAACCTATCATACAACCATGTCACGTCCCTTTTGTCAAGTGATAACTTGGTCAAGGATGAGGCATGGATAATGTCAACTTCCTGTTCTTGACCATTACTTTCTCGATTCTTGAGTAATCTAACAATTGAAATGGAAACTCATTTCCATCGTAGTATGGCCATACATTTCTCAGACTCACTCATCGAGGGGCCCAGTATTATCTCTCTACAAATTTGAGGGACAAATTCCATCTTGACCATTCACATTCCTCTGCATGAAAACCACTGATCCTGATCCAAGCCTTTATCATCACCCGGTCAAAGGTGACTTTTGACTAGGTTAAAGATCAGTGACTTGTCATGTAGGAATCCATGATGATCTCAGGTCAAAGGGCCTTGTGACGCGGTTATACATGAGAAAAGCTTATGACTTAATCCATGCAGCTTTCTCATAGTGGGTCGGTCCAACACCTTGTACTCTTATAAGTGCCTATGACTTTGATTCGTATCTCTATACCTCCTCAAAGTCATACTGGTCTTATTTCATCTTCACTCCCGCATAGATGACCAACCAGGGACATTTAGGATAATCAATAAGATATATCCAAGGATACAGTTATCACTACAAACATGCAAATGAAAATGATAACTAAATGAAGAATACTTTAAATGACATTCACATTTAATGTACAATGAGTTGCCCCTAGGGCATAATTTCCAACAGAAGGGACAAGATGGGAGAGAGAACTTTGTGTGGGTAGTTGTACTATGGTGGATTTGGTGGGCTATTAGTGACTTGGTACTAAGTCGTAGATACTGGTACGGTAACTCGAAATAACCAACATGGAAAAAATATAGTCAAATGAGTATTAACCAGCTGGGTTCAGTTATGTGCGTTGCTGCAGCACCGCTATAGCAATGTTGGGGCTATTGGTTAAACTTTGGGGTGTCGCTTGACATTCAAGCAACTCGCTCATGAGGTTGAAAAACAAAATTCTTGTTTCTCCTTCATTGCAATGGAACTTAGATTATCAATAAAAGTCATGAATAACAATCTTTATCGAATCTTTATCGGATATATACTCAATCTTTATCAGGCATTGTAGGTGAGCAACCAACAAATCTGCTTCCATCCATTGAGCAGCCACCTAAGTTAGAGTTGAAATCCTTTTTGAATCATTAAAAATATTCCTTTTCAGCCAACAACGTTCTACTTGAACAAGAAGACAAGCTGTTAAGCTTGTTGAAGGCCAATAAGAAGGCGGTTAGGTGGATATTAGCTGATATTGTTGGTATTAGCCCTTCCATGTGCATGCATCGAATCTTATTAGAAGAGGATGCTAAGCTAGTGAGACAACCCCAGAGACGTCTAAACCCACTTATTCTGGATGTGGTAAAGAAAAAGGTGACTAAGCTTTTGCAAGATGGTATTATTTATCCCATTTCTGATAGCTGGTGGGTTAGCCCAGTCCCGGTGGTTCCCAAGAAGTCTAGAGTGACTGTGGTGGCTAATCAAAAGAATGAGCTCATCCCCACAAGAGTTCAGAATAGCAGGAGAGTATGCATTGATTATAGGAGCCTCAATCAAACTACCCGCAAGGATTACCATCATCTTCCTTTCATTGATCAGATGTTGGAGAGGTTGGCTGGTAAGTCTCACTACTGCTTTCTGGATGGCTACTCGGGCTATTTCCAGATCAATATTTCTCCTGAGGATCAGGAGAAGAGACATTCACATGTCCCTTTGGCACTTATGCCTACCGGAGGATGCCCTTTGGCCTCTGCAATGCCCTTGGTACTTTCTAGCATTGTATGGTAAGTGTCATTTCTGAGTTTCTAGAAGATTGCATGGAGGTTTTCATGGATGATTTCACTGTATATGGGTCTAATTTTGATGCCTTTCTGGCTAATTTGTCTAAAGTCTTGATTAAATACATAGAATCTAATCTTGTGTTGAATTTTGAGAAGCGTCACTTTATGGTTGAGTCAGGCATAGTTTTGGGACATATAATGTCTAGTAAGGGTATTGAGGTAAATGCTTCTAAGATTGATGTTATTACTGCTTTACCCTACCCCTCATCTGTGCAAGAAGTTCGTTCTTTTCTTGGTCATACAGGTTTCTATCGCCGCTTCTTCCAGAATTTCAGCCAAATTGCCCTACAATTGTCCAACCTTTTGCATAAGGACATGGAGTTTGTGTTTGATGATAAGTGCAAGTCCGCCTTTGATCTTTTGAAGTGGTGTCTGACCTTGGCCCAAGTGATCCCACCTCCTGATTGGCATCTTCCATTTGAGCTTATATGTGATGCCTCAAACAATATTGTTGGTGCCATCTTAGCTCAGTGGGTCAACAGAACCTCTTATTTCATGCCTATGCGTTCAAGACTTTGGATTCTACCTAGTCCAATTACACCACCATTGAAAAAGAATCATTGGCTATAGTGTTTTCCTTTGATAAGTTTAGGCATATCTGTTAGTTCTCTATATATTTTGATGAAAACTGACAATTGTAAACAAAATTGAAGTTATGGTTAAGTTGAAAATGTTTAAAATTTTTCAAACTTAACCAGTAACTTACTGTCAAAGCTTGACTCGAGTTTGGCGTTGCAAAACTTGAGTTAACTCAAGCCAGAGAGTTAGTCAAGTCATTTGAACTTAACTTGACTCGAGTTTCTGAATTGGAAACTCGAATTTGTGCTCGGCCGAGAGTTTTCAAAGCAATTAAATTTTAAAATAACTCTAACCAGTTATGGTTAACTCAAGTTTGTGCTAGGCCGAGAGTTTTCAAAGAAATTAAATTTTAAAGTAACTTGAGTATGTTATGGTTAACTCGAGTTTGAGATAAGCCAAGATTTTTTCAAAGTATTTTATCTCAAAGTAAACTCGAGCCTGTTTATCTTAAATCGAGTTTAGTGTTTGAAAGATATTTTCCAAATGAATCAGCAAACTCAAGTGAGTCACTTAATGAGTTGAGCTTGCACGAGATCAAAACTTTTTGAAATGCTATTTCGAAGTTCATTTCTAAACGAAGAACTTGACTCGAGCTGATCTTATTAAACTCAAGTCATGCACTTGAGTGAAATGTTTTTAAACTCAAGTGTCTGTCATACAGAGACATCTTCATTTAAACTTTAAATATATTTTCAAAGAAGATGATCATGTGACTTGAGCCTAGATGTTTGGATTCGTACACGCAGAGGAAATAAAAACTTACGAATCCCATCGGAGGATCCATCAACGGCGTTTAAATCAAGTTTAGAAAAGGAATTGTACCTATGCAAAGGGTTGAGCGTTTCGTTCAACTCGGCTTGGTGCGCATCTCGAATTTGGTACGTCTCGAACATGGTGCCATCTCGTTCGATCAAACAGGAGCTGACTTTGCGAGTCTCCTCCCTCTACCAGTATCCACACGAACAGCCTTCAAACACGGACGGAAGCGTGCTAGCACCTTTGAACTGTGCGTCTCTCTATTCTTTTTCTCTCTAAGGTTTATCGCGGCTTTTCTAAAACGACTGACTCTTTGTCCCGTAGGTTTTTCTAAACCTTATATGCATATTAAATTCAAAATTAATCCTTATTAATTTTGAAATTTGAATTTGAATTAAAATAATATATTAATTAAATCTATCTTATAGATCTAATCTAATCTATTTATTTAATCTAAATTAAAAGTCTTCTGATTTAATTTATCAAATCTGAGATATGATATCTATCTATTTAATTAAATCTGAGATACTATATCTCAATTTAAATTAAATCAGATATATGATATCATTTATTCGAAAATTAAATCTGAGATACAATATCTCAATTTATTATAGTTATTTAATTTATCAAATAAATTAAATACTATATATAATATTATTATTATTTATAAATAATAATATTATTATTTCGAATTTCATAATATATATATATATATATATATATATATATATATATATATATATATATCCATCCTAGATTAAATACAGTATTCATTAAAAATCTTAGACATATATAAGATTCAATGAATCTAGACACTTTTGCTCGTGTTGGGCTATTCTTGTGTGCGACCCTGCAGGCCCACATGAGATTGGTAGTGGGCCAATACTGTACCAGCCCACAAGTCGCAAGCGGCCTCTAGCAAGACATTGCGACTACCCAATTCATATGGGGATCGATGAAACGATACAACCTATCGTACAACCATGTCATGTCCCCTTTATCATGCAATAATTTGGTCAAGGATGAGGCATGGATAATGTCAATTTCCTGTTCTTGACCATTACTTTCTCGATTCTTGAGTAGTCTAACAATTGAAATGGAAACTCCTTTCCATCGTAGTATGGCTATACATTTCTCAGACTCACTCACTGAGGGGCCCAGTATTATCTCTCTACAAATGTGAGGGACAAATTTCATCTTGACCATTCACATTCCTTTGCATGAAAACCACTGATCCCGATCATAGCCTTTATCATCACCCGGTCAAAGATCAACGACTCATCATGTAGGAATCCATGATGATCTCAAGTCAACGGGCGTTGTGATGCGGTTATACATGAGAAAAGCTTATGACTTAATCCATGCAGCTTTCTCATAGTGGGTCGGTCCAGCACTTTGTACTCTTACAAGTGCCTATGACTTTGACTCGTATCTCCATACTCATCAAAGTCATACTGGTCTTATTTCATCTTCGCTCCCGCGCAGATGAATGACCAAGGGCATTTAGGATAATCTATAAGATATATCCAAGGATCAATTATCACTATAAACATGAAAATGAAATGATAACTAAAGGAGAATACTTCAAATAACATAAACGTCTAAAGTACAATGACTTGCCCTTAAGGCATATTTTCCAACACTAGAATGCTAAAATCGAGTCATGCATTCTAGTTTACTTGATATTAACTTGAGTGCAATGTATCCTTGTTTTGAAATCACCATGTCCGTATTTGCGAAATCTTCAAGTATGATTTGTATACTTCATATCTTTACTCATTGTTCCTAACTATGTTTAATCAGTTTGTTAGTGAGTTTCAGAAGATCAAATGAAGGATTAGCTGAAGATTAATTAAAAAGCAAAGTGATTACGTCAGAACATTAACTGCTGGGTTCAAAAAATGAAGCACGGATTTGGAAACTTATTCTCTACATGTTTCAAAGGAATTAATGTTTCCTTTCCTCTTTTGGATGCCAGATCATCCAACGGATTAATCTTAAGGAAAGTCAACAAAGAATGTGTGGACTCCTTGGTTGAATCAAGCGACTGAAGCAAATGACTCTAATGGCTCTTTAATGCTTCCAATGACTTCATCAATTCTTCCCAACGGTCATTAAATGCTTCCATCATATATAAGCTGAAGCATTCAATTTGTTCACCTACCACAACAACCAGAAACACAAGAATGATTATTACTCAACTACTGTTTCTTTCATCTGTATAATATCTTTGGATATTCTAAACTTCAGTGCTTATCTATCTGCTCTTTTAGAGAGTTTATCTTTGATTATAAATCATTGTAAGAATCTCAAGTCATTGGACTTGAAGATTGGGTTATTAGATTACAACTTGTAAGGGGGAGTAAGTCCTTGTGTGAAAGGATCATCTTGAGTACAAAGTGTGTAATCTTTTGGAAGAGTTAGTGAAAATCCCAAAGTGTTTGGGAACTAGACGTAGGTCAAGGATTTAGACCGAACAAGTATAAATCTCTTGTGTTGATATCTCTTTCTCTCTACTTTGTTATACTCTGTTGTGTGAGTGCATTTTCTGAGATATTCGAAAAGTTTTTTAATCAACCAATTCATCCCCAGGTGATATTCCTGTTTTAATATTTTATAGCTAGTACAGTAATTGTTTTCTCTAACCATGCTGCTTTGAAGTTTCTTTTGAAAAGGCAAATGCTAAGCCTAGACTCATATGGTAGATGTTATCGCTCCAAGAATTTGATGTTGAGATTCGAGATAGATGTGGAGCACAAAACTTGGTAGCTGATTACTTAAGTCACATCATTTATTCTCCCTCTAATCCCTCCTCCATTCAGGATAATTTTCCTGACGAGCAGCTTCTACAGCTACAAGGTATGATTATATGGTATGCTGATTTAGTTAATTACTTGGTTGCTAGTGTTTTACCTATTGATTCCACTAGGGCCCAAACTCTGAAATTCAAAAGTGGATCTAAATATTATATTTGGAATGACCCTTGTTTTTGGAGATTTTGTAGTGGCCAAGTAGTTAGGAGATGTGTGCCTGATCATGAGTTTGATTCCATAGTGCACTTTTGTCATGCTTCTGCCTGTGGTGGTCACTTTGGACCCCAACGAACTGTTAGAAAAGTGTTAGACTATGGATTATTTTGGCCTTCCCTGTTTCATGCTTCCCATATGTTCTATATGTCATGTGATGTCAGAGGCCAGTGAGTAGTTCTCGTAGGCATGAGATGCCCCAGAACCCTATATTGGTTTGTTGGGGTATTGGTTTTATGGGTCCATATCCTGCTTCTTATTGTTATACTTACATACTGCTGGCTGTTGATTATGTTTCAAAATGGGTAGAGGTGAAAGCCACTCGGACTAATGATTTTCCTGTGGTGGTGGATTTTGTTAGGTCTAACATTTTCGGTAGGTTTGGAATTCTTAGAGCTATTATCAGTTACCAAGGCTCTCATTTTTGCAATCGAAGCATGGGTGCCTTGTTACGAAAGTATGGAGTGCTTCACAAGGTCTCCACAACATATCATCCTTAGACCAATGGCCAGGTTGAAGTCTCGAATAAAGAGATTAAGCAAATCCTTCAAACGACTATTAACTCTACCTGGAAAAGATTGGAGTAAGCAACTAGATGATGCTTTATGGGCATATCGCACTGCCTACAAGACTTTGATTAGGATGTCTCCTATCGACTTGTTTTGGTAAGACATGTCATCTTCCAATTGAGTTGGAGCATCAAACCTATTGGGCCATTAAACAGTGTAACATGGATTTAGCTAAGTTTGGGATGGAATAGAAGTTGCAGTTGCAAGAGCTGAATGACCTTAGATTGGATGCTTATAAGAGTTCACGGTTGTACAAGGAAAAGACTAAGGCATTCCATGATAAGCATATCCTAAGGAAATAATTTTCTATAAGCCAGAAGTTCTTCTATTTAATTGCCGTATAAAGTTTATGCCTGGTAAGCTTCGATCTAGATGGGATGGCCCTTTTGTGATCACTAACATATTTCCATTTGGTGCTATTAAGCTATGTGATCCACCCACAGGAAGAACCTTTACAGTAAATATATGCACATCGGCTCAAGCAATTTCATGAAGGATCCCAACAGCAGCCTGTGGAAGCAAAGATCTTCCTCACTAATGCCACTTATCCTCCATAAGACCCTTGGGGAGTATTCTTTTTTCTTCCTCTCTTCTCTTTTTCTTTTACTTCTTCCATTTTCCCCACTTTTCTTTTTTTCTTAAAAAAAAGGAAAAAAAAATATTTTTTATGAATAACATATTCTCTTTCTATGATTGCCCTACATCTTGTGAACTTTGACATTTTGGTTTTTATGGATCCTTCTGTTTGGGCTGAATTTCTGAACTCTTGGATTATATTTCTTGGTAGTGAATTTTGGGATGTTGTCTGCATGATTTGGTATTGACCTTTGTGAGATTTTGGGCCTACCTGAATCAACTTCATCTTTTACCATTCTTTCATTCTTGTGTGCATCTGCTCATGATTTTTGTTCTCTAGAACATCCCTTTCATTTTGAAACTAAATTTTTCCCTTACCTACATTAATATGATGGAGACTTGTTTTCTTTCTTTCTTTTTCCCACTTTGGCCATATAGCTTTTTCCTTCCATTGTCTATCCTTTGTTAGCCTCTTTGTGCATTTTTGACTCATTTTTTTCTCAGCCACATTACAAGCCAAGTGTAAAACCATTTTATTCTGTACCTTGGAAATTTATTGAGCATTGGTTTCACCTTAGTTTTGTGTTTAAGTGTGGGGGTTTCCCCAAGTGTGCAACATTTTAAGTGTGGGGGAGAGTATTTGATTTTGTGTCATTCATCATTTGGTATTGATTTTGGGTTGATTTTATGCATTGTGATTCTTAAAAAAACAAAAGGAGAAAAAAAAGAGTAGAAAAGAAAAGAGAGAGAGAGAGAGAGAAGAAACAAAGAAAGAGGAAACAATAGAAAGAAGGAGAAATAAAAAGATGTTATTGAGGTGATTTGCTATTATTAACTAATATTGCTTGAATTTCTTGGGTGCTTAACCTATCATATCCATACTTATTCATGCCTTTACCCTAGCCCTATTACAACCTTCAATAACAAGCTCTCTTGATATTTGCATGCATGTGTTATGAGTAGTGGAGAAGTAAAAATTGAGCAAGCTTATGGTAGGACAATTTCATTAAGTAGAATCTAAGTGATACACTTATTTACCCTATACGTTTGAGAGATTGATTGAGGGCATCCTTGAAAGACCATCTAGTGTGATTAGCATTACTAATTGAGATTGACATGCTTTATAATTTGAGATAAAAGAATTTTAGTCTTGATTGGTTGATCTTGAGAAGCTTTGTGATCTTTGTTCAAATTTTGAAGTTTTTGTCAATTGTTGGAAAGAAGAAGTTTTCTTTTACTCTTTTTCTTTTAATTTTGCCCAGAAATGCAAAAGGATAAATGTGGGAGAATTTGATAATTGAATATTATTTCACTTATTTATATCTCTTGGTTTTAGGAATGTTTAATTAATAAATAATGGGTTTTATTACTTAATTGGCCTTTGGGCTTTTAATTGGATATAATTCATTTTTATGATTAAATTCCAGATTTACAGTGCTTACTATTTTTACTATAACTTTTGATCTAGATATCTGATTAGCCTCATTCTTCTTTCATTTTTTAGATGATTGATAGAGATACAATTGATATGAAGACTTGAAAGGCTGATTCGGACAAGAAGATGGACAAAATTGGACCTCAAGACAAACAAGTTTTTCTAGATTTTTGTTGGGCCTGAATTTTGTAATAAAAGACCAATTATTATTAGAGGTTTCCATATTGGGCTGGGTTTGTAACTCTAGCCGTTATTCCCTTTTAGGTTAACTTAGATGGCAGCTACAAACACATTATGAATTACGTTTTGAATAGATTGTCGAATTACATTACAAGCTTTTTATTTTCTTTGAGTTGTTCATCATGTTCATGGTGTTCTTCATCTTGTCATCTATGTTTTGCCCAGCCATGCTTGGCTAAGCTTCAATGATTGATCCATGGATTGAGGATTCCGTGATTCTAGAGGACCCGCGCTTCAATCAGTAACGTAATTCATTTCTGTTTATTTTAATCGGATCTGATTATAATTACGAATTGGGTGTTAGATTTAATACTCATATTGATATTCCAAGGACATAGGTAAGGACTGGGTTACAAAGAGCGTTGTGCGATCGCACAGAGAGATCACCACTTGTTCGATCAGATGGTAGGCAATCATCTAGTCAAGGGAGTTTCTGGATAAATGCAGAGATTTCAGTTTGTCTAGAATCAATTACGAGTTCGGTTATTATGTTTTTGTCCGATGAAGGTTATGGAATCCCAATTCTGGGTTAATCATTTTTAATCTGATTAATCTCATTTTCTTATATTATGTTCTAGCTTTGCTTCGTTTAAATTTTATTAAAAAACTCCCCCATTCTGGTTATTGTCTTAATGTGTTTACTGTTAATTTTAGACCACTATGAATTCCTTGAGAGAAACGATCCAAGTTCTCTATACCGCAATCTTTATTAAACTTGGTTATTTTGCGAGAGCTCGGCAAATCTTGATCACATAGCTTTTTTATCGACTCTATGTTGTTTGGAGCCTCTTCTTGATCAGCTTACTTTGTTCTGAGGTTTGTTCAATCAAATACGACCTATACAATTTTCTCTTAGACAATTTTGTCCAACATAAGGGTAATTGTCACTTCCTTCGTTATAACCTGCATACGAAGCCATTTGAATGCTCGCAGTCAACAATTATCCAAATCACATCATAATTCTTGATCTTGGACAATCCTACCACTAAATCCTTGGAAGCACTCTCCCATTTCCATTCAAAAGTTTCCAGACCTAGCAGAAGTCCTACTAGTCATTGATGTTCAATTTTTCACCTTTTGACAAGTAAGACATCAAGTCATATATTTGGTCGCATCACTCTTTAGCCTTGGCTACCAAAATTTGGGTTTCAAATTCTTATACATCTTGACTGCCCCTAGATAGATAGTACACTTACTCTTGTGTGACTCATCCAATACCTTTTGCCTCGTATCGGCCTTTGGCGGTATATATTTATACCTTTTTGTATTTAACTAGCTCACTCGGTGAAAGATCATCCTCCTGAGTTTCACCTCGCGAATTCATCTCTTAGATAGAGCTTAATCGCTCATCTTGTATCTGAGTTTCTTCAGTTCCAACTCTCAGAACATTTTCTTCCTAACTAACATCTAGGTTAGCAAGAAACACTTCATGGGGTATTTTCACGTTCAAGAAAGCTTGATTTGACAAATTCAAATCTCGACATTCTTCTAACACTTTCTATTCATGTGCCATCATACATGATGCATGCACTGCCTTTCCTATGCATGCTTATCAGGCACGCAACACCATCATCATATGATAATCTCATTCAATCTGTACCTAGGGTGTAGTATTCAAACACAGGACCCACTAGTCCATTCTCCAAGCGCTTGGTTACACATGCCTCACTACCTGATACATTCTTCCTTTTGGCTTATTTCATTCTAGCCTCCATGCCACAAGCATCTATACTACAACTTGATACAATCAGAATACTCTACCAGACTCAAGACATACTTTGGACACATTGGTCCAATGTCACCATGCTAAGCAACAAACACAGTGCTAGGCACACAGGTCTCACGGCCTAGGGACACCGCCCTATGCAAATTTGCACATTAGGTCTTACCACCTTGAGCCTCTGCTCGTCTATCCTGTGTCTGAGCTTTTTTCAATTTAAGCTCTTAGACTACTTTTCTCTTGCTTAGCATTGTAGCTGGAAAATACTATATGATCTAATTGATTCAGATTTCCAAACCACTTTATCAATTTCTATTTCTGTATCATCATAATTACCAACTACACCACTTTTTATTTCAATACAACATCAACAATAATCATGTCATTGCTTTTCAATTCTTCGTCTCAAATTCAACTTTCTGATTTTCACATAGTCAAAACTTCTGAGGTCGCAGTACATTTTCACAATTGCATTGTACAAAAGCAGTACTTTCACATTTCAATAAAACATAATCACTGCCAGTTCAAATTCATAAATAGGATAATTCATCTTGTGAGGTTCAATGGTTGAGAGACACATGCTACCGAGAAGATACCATTTCTAGTGAATCAGCCTCAGGAAAATACTGTCTTTTAGCCTAGTGACTTCAAGAAGATATCGTCTTCCAATTATTCAACTTCAGGAAGATACCATTTTCCAGCCTACTGACTTCAAGAAGATACCATCTTCTACTCATTCAATACTGGTATAAGTCTCAACCTTTCATATAACTTTTGAAAATCTCTCATAGCTACATCCATAAAAACAATTATTTCTTTCAATTTTTTTTTTTCATATGAGCTTTTATCATTGGCCAACAATTTAAGAAACATTTCACAAACATCTGGCAAGACCCAACAAACTGAGTACCACAGCTTATTGCTTCTTCCAGTTCTGTACTACATCCACAATTCTAGGTTCCACAAGGACCCTATCTATGAGACAACATTGTTCAGAAGTTACCACTACAACTAGTCTTAACTTCTGTTAAAAACATTTTATTCGAAAATTCAATTTCAAAAATTCACAATTATAGTAGGTGCATTGGCAGGTTCAAAATTTAATTTTCAAAGATACACACGAACCAAACAACTACTATAGAAGGTTATCAACTATAACACATTCCAGGCTCTAACTCTTGCTACTAGAGCCATCCACATGACACACGGTCCATTCTATTCTAGCCTTCTGGCCATTCCAAGACATTGCCGGTAGTTCTCAGGCAACATAATCTCTTTAGGACATTGCCTAATACTCATGGCCTAACAACCGTGGGCTTTTGCCAACCTATAGACACACTAGTCGCATAGGACTTAGGGCTTCTCAATAAATGGATAACAAATCTAGTGACCTAAGGACATACTGGCCAAATAGGTCTTACTGCCCACGGTATATTATGACACAAATATACTTAATAATGAACACACAACGCTGAAGCACCCTATGGCGATACGTCGCATCACATAACCTTATTTAGGGTCATTCTGTATTGACTTTCTATATTAGTGCAGCTCTAGGCATACTCACAAATTCAACTTTCCCCATCAGGTATTCAACCCACATCTATCAGGCAATCTATTATGCACAAACATATTTATGGTTATTTGTCTCGATCATGAAACCATAACCCATGGCTACTGAGGTTCTAGCTACCACCTGGTTCCATTAAGGAACAAACCTCAATCATTCTTTCTAAGGGAGTATTCTGAGATCAAAATCTTTCCCTTTGCTAGATTAGCAGTTAGCAACCTCTAGATACCTCATACACATTGGTACCACATTCTAGTGCCTTAGTTCATTCAGATCAATTGGTACCATAACCTAGTACCTCAATTCATACAGGTCGATTCACACACCGAAAGAATCACTCTACTATCAGATCAGATTCTTAGGTCACACTTTGATTGATAGCACCCTCTGGATGCCCATACAACTTTTAGGTTAATCAACCTAATGTTGAAACCTCGACCATACCAATAAGCAGGCTAGAACCATCAAGATTCATAACTTCTATTATTTTCTCATAACATTCAGGCTTTATCCTCAAATATTCCCAATGCAACAATCGTCAAATTTTATAATTTGACTCTTAGAACCTCAACATCTGCTTAGCTGAGAAATCATATTTCCTCAATTCATATTAGGATCGTGATTCACAATTCCTAGTCTAGTCCTCGAAACATTCAGGTAACATTCTCACAACCTCAGCATTATTCATAAGGTTCTAATTCTTCCCCAATCCTTAATACCACAGAGGAATACTCTAAATTCATTCACCTCAAAGGTAAACCATCAATCATACCCAAATAAACATGCTAACAATGCAACATCAATCAACATTCACAAGGTTTCTACTCTTAGGTATTAGAATCTTAGTATAACCTCAATCACATTTGATCGTGGCACTATTTCAGCTTAGATCATATTCAAGCCTATCCTCAATTGTTACCATATTCATCTATCATCCTCTTGGCATCCCTAATGATCACCATATCTAATACCTCAACTTACTCAGGTCTCAATTCAAGGAATCTTAAATTCTTATGATAGTTCCTAGGAGGTCATCCATCCTGAGAATTTCTCTCACCTAAGCATGCTTAACCTCAAAGTGCCTATTGGATCTGAGGCTTTATTGCTGGTACCGATCCACATATCACTGGGTATCGGCAACTCATATAGGTACTAATCTTAGTACAACATATATGCCCCTCCAGAAATGATTAATACTAATCTCATTGGGATAACACAAATAGTACCAGGTTCTTAGTATAATTCCCCTATCTTAATATTAAAAGCCCTAGGGTTAGCATAAGAATCTAAATCATGTGCTACCTAATCTATCTCTAGAGCCTCAATTCACTGGAGCCTAAACCCTTTAGATGTACTAATCCCTAGGTATACTAATACCACCTTCAGGTGTACTGATACCACTGATACAACCTACAGGTATATTGATACCACCTTAGGTATACTAATACCACTGATACCACCTTTAGGTATACTGATACCACTACTGCTACACTTCCTATTACTAGGGTTCAGCAAATCATAACAGAAACTGAAAACTAAATCAAACCGAAGTCAATTCAGTTTTTTGGTTTCGGTCTATTCGGTGTTTGTTTTTTTTCGATTTGTAAAATATGCTTATTTCGATTTTCGGTTCGATTTATTTAAATTAATTTGGCTTTAACTAAAGAACTAAAATTGCTGTAAAATGGCGTTGTATAGTGAATTTTTATTTCCTTTGAATTTTTCTTCCAGAGATGAATTTATTAACCATTTTTTTATATAAAAAAATCCTATAAAATGATGGACCCACGTCACCTCCAAACCCAACCCAATTACCCAAGCCTTCCTTTCAATCTTTCCTCACTTTCTTTTCAAAACATGAAAACCCTATCCCTCCCACACAGTCGCACGCTTAGTTCGCCTTTGGCTGACTACCTTTCTGGCTCTCTCTCGCTACTCGCCAGACTTGATGTTACACCCCTACCGGACTCGACCTTTCGAGTGGCGGGTTAGAGGGATTCCTTGGTTATTAGTCCATTTTGATTATCTATCAGAGTACGCGCAATAGAGCATATGACCGGTTTAGACAACTACTGTACTGGTAAAAGTAAAACAACAGAAAGTAAAAGTCCCCGAAGGGTTAAGGGTACAGTCATCCCAAAATAAATACCAAAAATAATATACAGTCATCCAAAAGGAAAGTACAAAGTATGATAGGGCATCCCCTATCCTTCACCAGCACTACCATGCCTACCTTTCCAAAAAGGCCTTTATTAGTCAAGAACGCCCCTCTGTATCAACAAAAGCTTCTGGAGTCCAACAATGGCCCCCAGAGTAACCGTCAATCCTCAAATACTATATGTGTAAGGAGTATGTAAGTTACCATGCCAGATAAAATAAAGATAACATGCCAAGATCATACTAGATATGCAAATTGAATATACACAACACCGACTACCACGTGCCGTCAGGCTGCCTTACCAAGGCAAGCCCCGGACTTACCGGAGTCACGACCCGTAAAGCTGCCTACACCAGGACAGCCCCGGACCTATTGTCCCGTACAGCCGCCAATCAAGGCCGGCCTCGGATCAATCGTCCTCAGCGCTAGTGATAGCGACTTCGGCAAGTGTACCGAAAGTTACAAGTAATAAAGTAGTAAGAAAAAGATCGTCCCACGCGGAATAGTACTCCAACCACTAATTCGTTATTTCAGCTTTAGTTGGATCAATGAGTAATAGGGGGTGAGTTGTAACCAAACAGAATTTTAAGGAATTTAATCAAGAACAAGCATTCAAGATTAAGAATCTCAAGAACGATTGTTTAGAAAAGATAATCAATAGAGAAAATGCAGCTAGGGCATAGAATTCCCTATGTTCCTCTAAGTATTTGAATTAAATCCCTAATTGATTATTATTCCCATGATTGACGATCAATTCTCTAAAATTAGACTAAGTCCCAATGTCTTGACGCTACCTTAGTCCGTTATCTTTGAAAACAACCTAATGTCTTAGTATTGTTTGGAAAGATTATATAAACCAGAATTATGAGATCGCATAAACTCGTAAGCCTATGTCTAGGTCATGCAACTCTATGACGAATTAACGGTTCTAGTTAAATGCACCAACATCTCTATTGTCATACATCAACCTATGAACAATCTAAAAGGTGATCAATCTTTAAGAAAGCTTTAAGCAAAGATAATTCATTCAATCATGGTAATAACGTTCAATAGAGAATTCAAACAAATACTCAAATTCGCATAGGGTTCATCCTCGCCCTAACTACTAAAGAAGACTAGCCAAGCATGGCTAGGTTAACAGAATAAAAGAAAAGAGATGAAAATCAGAATTGTTCTTGCGTCCTTCTTTCTTTCTTCAGCCGTCACGTCCTTCTTTCTTTCTTCAGCCCTTTTCTCTCTAAACCTTTGGTAAATACCGAAATTTAGAGAGCATAAGGATGTTTTTTTCTTTCTTCCGTGCTTCCTCTTTTGTGTGCTGCCCCTTCCTTTATATAATAATTCCCTTAGGCTGACTTGGTCCGTGATCTGCTTCTTTCTTAAATAAAGGATATGCAATATCCTTTTGAGATCTCCAATCACCTCCAAATATTTTTTAATTCACTCTATCATACCACACAATTAATTCAAATTTATTTCCTTTTTCTGCTCCTTTCTCAATCAGCTAATAACTCCTGCAAGATATATACAATAGTAATAAATTTAATCCAATATATCTAAGAATTGATACTCATTTAATTATAAAATATGCACTTATCAACTCTCCCACACTTAAATCTTTGCTTGTCCTCAAGCAAAAGAAAGAGAATTCATTATCTAAATGAAAATGACATTGTTTTTGAATTCTCTAAACAACGAGCAGTTTACCACCACACTCAGTTCATGTTATCAAAATTTATTCAGTTAATGTCTTATAAGACTGGGTCACTAAGCCAATAGCCTTAAACAATCATAATAATCTCTTAACATCCCATGATCAAAGGCTTAGCCAGTAATAAGCACAACAATAAGATTAGTAGAAGAATATTATCCTACTTAATTCCTCCAGAAAAATTCAAATGCCCCCACTAAACCAAGCTTTGCAGTTAATTTCATAGGGATCCTCATGTAAGAAATAACTCTTTTTTGTTTTCATTTTTTTTTCTTGAGCCGTTGTAGGTCCCCTTTTTACGCGACCCTACATATGGGTGATGCAGCACCGGTTACTCGGTTACTCCAACAGGCACCTCAATCTTGAGCCGTTGTAGGTCCCCTTTTGACGCGACCCTGCACATGGGTTATGCAGCACCGGTTACTCGGTTACTCCAACAGGCACCTCAAGAGGCTTTTAGCTCAACTCATAACCCTCTTTGACCTTACCGTTTGACGCGACCCTGCACATGGGTGATGCAGCACCGGTTACTAAGTAGGTCTAGAGAAGTCATTGGAGTTGTTTTTTATTTATTTCTTTCTTTTTTCTTTTTTTTTCTCTCACTTGAGTCCTTTCCCTAAACAAAAGTTTTTCTTGGCCAACAAAGGGCATAATCTCATCTCCTAGAGGAATCAGGTATCAAAATATTCAAAATATCTCCAGATTGCTACAAAAATTCAATGCTCAGGGGCTTAGTTGACACATTCTTTTCCTTTTTATTGTTTTACTTGATAATACTCTCTAAGATTGGGATGCTCAAAGTTAAGGTCAATCTGAACAAAAACTCAAGAAGTTTTTCAAGGGAATTCTTTTCAATTGAATAAGAACAAGCAACACTAAAGAAATCATATCCCTACCCCACACATAAATCAGACAGTGTCCTCAATGTTGGAAAAATCAATAAAAGGAAAGGAACGAGTACTCCCCTGGGGTAGGTCTCTAACTCTGATATAGGGTGCTCTGTCAAAAGTCATCGGAGTGGTCATCGTCGTCCTCTGGTGTGACCGCATCGTCGGAATCGTTGTCGTCCTCAGCTGGTTGACAACTAGTTGGGTCAATATTCTGCTTGATGTAAAGGGCCTCGACCATCCGGGTCAGATAACGCGCTTGGCGTTGTATTTTTTTTTATTCTTCATTTTCCCGAGAGTTAACTTTCGAGCCGAAATTTTTTTTTTCGATTTTTTTTTTTTTTTTTTGCATGGAACTTATAATTTGATCCACACTTTTCTCATCCTTCCTATCCTACGAATAACTACTAAGACTAAATAAAAATGAAAAAGAAAACTTATTGGGTTGCCTCCCAATCAGCGCTTGTTTAACGTCTTTAGCCTGACGGATATCACCTTAATTCTCAGCTTCCAGTGCCACGGAGGTTCCTCCTCTGTCAATGTCTCCACCATGGTAAGGCTTCAATCTCTGACCATTCACCTTAAAAGCATCATCTGAACCTATTGGTGCAATGGCAATTGCACCAAAAGGTGTAACCTCTTTGACTACAAACGGTCCTGACCACCTAGACTTCAATTTCCTGGAAAAAGTTTTAAACGAGAGTTATAAAGTAATACTGTTGTCCGGATGAAACTCTTTTGGAAGAATCCTCCTGTCATGCCATCTCTTGGTTTTTTTCTTGAATGGCAGATGAAAGTGGTCCTTGCGAGTGACATCATTCAACCTCCTACAATCCACACACATTCTCCAGCCTGCATCTAACAGGTTCACCACCTCCTTTCTCACCACTTCCTTCATAGTCGGGTTAAGTCTCCTCTGGGGCTGCCTTACTGGTTTCACATGGTCCTCCATAAGAATTTTATGAGTGCAAAATGAAGGACTAATCCCCTTTAAATCAGATATAGACCACCCTATGGCAGTCTTGTGGGTAGTCAAAACTTTCAGCAACTTCTCTTCGTCAGTAGGGGACAACTCAGCGCTAACAATAACGGGATAAGTGTCATCCTTCCCTAGAAAAACATACTTCAGATTAGAATGGAGCTCCTTTAGTTCCACCTTAGGAGTAACAGGTGGCACATCATAATCTTTCTTCTTCAGCTCCTCAACCTGTAAATCAAAATTCTCCTTTGCAGAAACCTCTTCTTCCACTTGTAATAATTGAGCAAGATCATCCTCCATAGGCTCATCTGAACCTTCTTGAAAAACTTCTTGAATGGCCTCATCAACCACGTCAATTTTGAAGCAGTCACTATTATCAGCTGGGTATTTCATGGGTTGAAACACATTGTAAGTGACTTTCTCATCATTCATTTGAAACTCCATTTTCCTGCAGCTACATCAATTACCGCTCTAGCAGTAGCCAAGAAGGGTCTTCCCAAAAGTAAAGGAATTTCAGCATCTTCCTCCATGTTAAGAACCACAAAATCCACCGGGAAGATGAATTTTCCACTTTCACAAGCACATCCTCAATGACACCTTCGGCTTCTTAATGGACCTATCCGCCAACTGTAATGACATCATAGTAGGCTTCATCTCTTTAATTCCGAGATCTTTTGAAACAGATAAGGGCATTAAATTAATACTAGCTCCCGGATCACAAAGTGCTCGCCCATATTGACATTCCCTATTGCACAAGGAATGCTAAAGCTGCCGGATCTTTAAGCTTTGGTGGCAACTTAGTTTGAATGATGGCACTACACCTGCTTTGAGTCAATGCTACTATTTCGCCTCTTGCAACTTATGCTTCTTGGAAAGCAAATCTTTCATGAACTTTGCATAATTAGGCATATTTTCAAGAGCTTCGCAAAAGGAATGTTAATCTGCAATTTCTTAAAAATATCCCCGAACACGGCATACTTGTTGCTTCGAATCTGCTTGCTTCAACCTTTAGGGATAAGGAGGTTTTGCATAAGAAGGAGTGGGAGACTTCTTTGTAGCTATCTACTTTGGAACCTGCTGCACATTACATTTCTCAACCTCTTCCTCCCTTTCTCAGACTTGTCCTTCATCGGAACAAATTTCTCAACCGGTGAACCACTATACCACTCCTTGTAGTTATGGCCTTACAATGCTCCTTTGGATTAACTACAGTATCACTAGGGAAGGACCCTTGGCTTCTCTCTGCTATTTGCTTTGATAGCTGACCAATCTGATTCTCCAAATTCCGGATCGAAGCCTCGTGATTTTTGAGAGAAGACTTTGTTTCATTCCGGAAAGCTTCTAGTCGTATGCCTGATACAGGTTTATTCTCAAGTCTCTAGGCCCAAAATTCAGGATATTACACTTGAGGTCGAAGCTCCTCCTCCCTTATAGTTGCATGCTTTGTATGAAGCACATTCTCTTCAATCTCTCCCCAATTGGTATGTATTCTCTCATAATACTCTGCTCTCTGCTTCATATTTCTAAATAATTAGAATATGTGTAAACTTTGGAGAACGGGTTTCCATGGCCTCATATCTTCTCAAATTAATTGCTACATATTATTTTTTAAAAAGAATCTAAAGCAGATTGAAGTGAGTCCTCAGCTATTAAGGCCACAATGCTTGCTACTGAAGAGATTCTACAAGAACATCAGATAAAGCTTGGTTTGTGGAAGCATGTTATTCATTAATGATAATACACATAATTCAAAATACAAAAAATTTCATATTACATGGCCTTTGGATCTTAAGAGAAGAAACCATGCTCCAAACCAACTAGTCAATTCATATAATAATATAATTCTCCAATGAAATATGCAAAATTATATATTTATGCTCCCTGTTGTTCAGTTATTTGCATTAAAACTTTCCTTTTATTTTATGAGATAGAATTATTGTCTATTGGTTCAAGATTACAATTTTCTATTTTATCTTGAAATAATTAATCTTCTCCAGGTTAAAATATGGCTGACCAAACTGCTGCTCTAGCAATTGCTGGGGATCGTGCAAATCAAAGTAATAAGCCTTCAACAGCTGTAGTTGTCACTGGAAAAGGAAAGACATGAAGAAAAGATCAAAAGTATGAGACCACTTCACCAAATTTGTGAATGATGCCGGTGAGATAAGAGGTAAGTGCAACTGTTGTTGAAAAGATCTTGCTTATGATCCAAAATACAATGGAACCTCTTCACTAAATAATCATATTAAGAATGTTTATAAGCTAAGGCCCCATCCTGAAGAACTTAAACAATATCATTTAAAGTTTAATGCTGAAGATGATAAATTAAGTCTTGTGAATTGGAAATTTGACCAAGATGGTATTAGGAAAGCATTGTTGTCTATGCTAATCATTGATGAGTTGCCTTTTAAGTTTGTTGAGGGGGTTGGGTTTAAGAATTTTATGTTCTTTGCCCAACCTAGATTAAAAATTCCCTCAAGATGGACAATAGGGAGTGACTATTTCAGCTTTTAAATTGTTGAGAAAATGAGATTTAAAGATTATTTAGACCACAAAAAACAAAGGGTTTGTCTGACTACTGACACTTGTACATCAATTCAAATAATTAATTATATGAGTATTACTGCTCACTTTATAGCTTGACACATGGTCAATGAAAAAGAGAGTTTTGAATTTCATTCCTATATCTAGTCACAAGGGGAGGGACATTGGAATTGAAATTGAGAAGTGTTTGCTTGAGTGGGGTATTGAAAGGGTGCTCACAAATTTTTTTTTTGAAAGATACAGGCAAGCTGAAGCTTGGAGAGAAAAATGCTAGACTAAGAAAGTGAAGCCCAATACAAACAGCCTAAGAAAAAGCTAGCAATTACAAGTCTGCTAGTCATGCAAGACCATAGGAAGACACCCTCTTGGAATCGTTGGGATGAGGACCACGTCAGAATCAGCAGGGGCATTATGTCCTTCTCTGGCCATATAATCGGCACACTGAATATTGCCTCCAGGAGTGTAACGGAGCTCCACATTCCAGTCTTGAAAAAGTAGGTCTCTTGTCTCTTTGATGATGTCTCTCAGCGGATGATCAGAAGGGCAGTCTCTCATGAGAATATTGACTGCATCCAAGGAATCCGAGTAGAGGAGGATCCTATGCATATTCATCTGATGTCCCAGTTTTAACCTGTCATGATAGCGTAGATTTCAGATTCAAGGACCGAGTGAAGCCCAAGGGATCTATAGAATCCCATCGATTGCAGACCACATTCATAGGGGGTGGGGTCCAGGTCTTCTCAACGTCCCTGCCAAGTTGGAAAATTTGGTGAGTTAGAATTTGGTTGGTTGTGTTTTCCATGAGCAGATAATTGCATAAGTGGAGCATGTCCCTGGTATCTTTGTTTTCGCCCTGAAAAAGGAATTTCCATATAGATGTCCAAAGGATCCAGCACCCCATACTGAAAACTCTTGGCCAAGAGAAAGTCTGGAATCGTCCTTTCCCCGGATTGTGCTTGGCGTTCCAATTGAGCCAGACCTGCAGATTACCGTAAAAAACTTTTAAAAAAAAATATTTAAGAGCTCTTTCCAGAAACTTTTTGCCTTCTCACAGTCTCTGAGGATATGGATCACTTTTTCCTCCCTATTACAATGAAAAGGGCAGAGATTGTCATTTGTAAGACCCCTTTTAGTCCTAAATGAGTTTGTAACGAGACGCTCATGCCCAACCTGCCACATAAAATGTTTAACTTTTTCAGGAAGTTGCCACTTCCACATCTTAGTCCAGAAATTGTTAGTGGTAGCTTCTCCTTGATCAGAAAGGAAGATGTAAGCAGATTTAACAAATAAGCGACCATCTTTTGCAACTCTCCAAGTGAAATAATCCGGGAGAATGCTACGAGGAGGTTGCATCATGGCGAGGATATGAATGATATTAGGAGGAAGAATGCCTTGCCATCTAGTGATGTCCCATCCTCCACTTGTAGATAAGTAATCCCTAACAGTCTCATCCTCAAGAACTAAAGACGGGTTTAGAGCAAAGGTTACCAGAGGTCAATTAAGGGGGAGCCAAAGGTCCATCCAGAATTTAGTGTCCGCCCCATTGTTAATTTTCCTCCCCACCCCAGTGAAGAAATGATCCTAAACATCGGTAATAGCTTTCCAAGTAGATGATGAATTCTTTTTCCTTGAGACCTTAGGAATAACCAAATTGCCACAGTTATACTTGGACCATAGACATTGAACCCACATAGCATCCTTTTGTGTCAGGATGCTCCAGCAAAGTTTCATGATAAAAGCTTTATTCTGACGCCTCAGATTTTTGAGCCCAAGACCACCTTGCTTCTTTGCATGAGTAACTTTGTTCCAAGCAATGAGGTGAAGTTTTTTCACATCTTCATGTTGGGACCAAAGGAGATTCCTTGAGATCTTGTCTAACTCATTAATAGTGCAGATGGGAGGAAGAGTGGACTGCATACAGTAGCTGGGCAGGGTTGATAACACAGATTTAATCAAGACGGAGCGACCGACAATCGACAAAAACTTGCTTTTCCACATGGATAATTTTTGTCGGGCTTTTTGCACAATGGGGTGATATGTAGCTTTCGTAACTCTCTGATGAATGATTGGCACCCCCAAATATTTTCCAAGATCCGTTGTGATTCCAATCCCAAGTTGTTGACTTAGATCGAGGGCCCTGTTAAAATTGACATTTTTAGAACAAAACATGAGAGATTTATTCAAATTAATTCTGTGCCCCGAAACTTCACAGAAGCTCTGCATCACATTACGGATTTCGATCATTTGACTACTAGAAGCTTCAGCAAAGAGGATGAGATCATCGGCAAAGAACAAGTGAGAAACAGGGACTCTTCCTCTTTTGAAGACAAACGGCTTCCAGCGCCGGGCTTCACACTCAGAGTTAATAAAGTGCGCCAGACGTTCCATGCATAGAAAAAAATGTACGGGCTTAAAGGGTCTCCTTGCCTGACTCCTCTAGAAGGGATAAAGCATGGGCTTTCATCATCATTCCAGAGAATAGACATAAAAGTAGCGGAAATGCAAGCCATAATGAGATCAATGAGTTTATCGTCCAAATTCAAGCACACGAGGGTATTCCTGATGAATCCCCAATCAAGTTTGTCAAAGGCTTTCTCCATATCAATCTTAATTACAACAAAACCTTTCTTACTGCCCCTCATTCTCATGGAGTGGATAATCTCCTGAGCAATTATAATATTATCACAAGTAGATCTATTAGCTATAAAGCTACACTGTTCGGGACTTATAAGTTTAGCCATGACATTCCTGAATCTGTTTGCCAATACCTTGGTAATGATTTTGAAGCTCACATTGCATAAAGATATCGGCCGAAAGTCTTTCAACGTAGAAGGATTATCAATTTTAGGGATAAGGACAACCTTGGACTTGTTTATGAGAGCCATGGAGGAAGGATTTTTGAAACATTCTTCAATGAAATCACATATTTTATCCCCAACCACGTTCCACTGAGTCTAGAAAAAGTGAGCTTGGAGACCGTCATGGCCCGGCGCTTTAAAAGCTCCCATAGCAAATGTAGCATTTTTTATCTCAGTTCTGGTGATAGATCTCGAAAGCATACAAAGCTCATGAGGATCAAGAGAAGGAAAGTTGGAGCACCAAGAATCAGGGTTTTTAACAGAAACATCCTGGGTGTAAAGATTGAGAAAGAAGTCGTGAGCCATCATTTTTGCCGTGTCATGATCACCAACCCACTCCCCGACATCATTCTGAATGGCAGCAATCCTTTGCTTCTTCCTCTTAATCATTGTGGAAGCATGGAAGAAACTAGTGTTTCTATCCCCCCCTTGAAGCCATTTCCCTCTTGATTTTTGGAACCAAGTAATTTCTTCCTGCGTAGCCACCTTATGATACTCCTCCCAAAGAGATTTCTCCAATCTGAACAATTATTGTAGATAATGCTAGCTCTAATGATGTTTCAATTGAATATTTGGAAGGAAAAATTGTAAGGTGGGAGCATTCAATTGTGAAATGTTAGTATTTGCGTATGAGATGTGTGGCACACATAATCAATTTGATTGTCGATGAAGGGCTAAAAGAAGTAAGAAAATCGATTAAGAAAGTTAGAGAGGTTGTTCACTTTATTAGACAGTCAACACTTAGAATGAGAAAGTTTAAGGAGAGTTGTGTCAATGAGAAAATTCAGAGCAAGCAAATGTTATTCTTAGATGTCGCTACAAGGTGGAATTCTACCTATTTGATGTTAAAGACTACTCAAAAATTTGAGGCAGCCTTTAAGAGGTATGAGGACAAAGATCCATACTTTTGATTTGATCTTGAAGATGAGGTGCCTAAAGAGGAAGATCAAAAGAATGTTAGGAGGATGACTATGGTGTTGAGTCCTTTTTATGATTTGACTAGTCGAATTTCTGGTTCTTTATATGTTACATCCAATAACTTCTTTCGTGAAATTTACATGGTTTATCGTTTCCTGAATGAGTGGACAAAAAGTGATTTTATGGAGTTAGCTAATGTTGCAAGTAGAATGAAGGAGAAATATGACAAGTATTGAGGAGATCCTATGAAGATTAATAAACTTCTTTATATTGCGACTGTTATTGACCCCTGATATAAGCTAGATTAGGTGCAATTTTCTCTATGTAAGATGCATACATGTGTTGTTGGTGAACATTTGGAGGTGCATATTAAAGAAATCTTGATTTGTTCATATAATGAATACCAATAGGTTCTTTCTCCATCAACACAACTAGAAAGGGGAGCATCAAATAAAGCACAAGAAGATCTTCTTGATGATGATGACCGTAGTCTAAAAGTTAGAAAATTGCTTAATATTGAGGAGAAATTATTCATGGATGAGCATAATGGTGGAAGCACTAGTAGAACATAAGTGGATAAATATTTAGATGAAGAAATTGAGACCAGAAAAGATGATTTTGATATATTAAGTTGGTGGATGGTGAAGAGTCCTAGATTCTCTATTCTTTCTCAAATAGCAAAAGATGTGTTGGCTATTCCAATTTCTACTATTGCTTCTGAGTCTAGCTTCAGCACCAGAGGAAGAGTTCTAGATTCATTTAGGAGTTGTTTAACTCTTAAAGCTTTGTAGTCCCTAATTTGTGCTCAAGATTGGGTAAGGCACTCACTTAATTATGTTGTAGAAGTAGTGGATGATGATTTTCAGCAAATAGAACTTGGTAATATTTTTTTACATCTATTTTCTATCTTCATAAGAATAATATTATATTTATTATGATATTTCAAGGGAAGTTTAATTTTGCTTTTTTCTTAGATTTTCAAAAAATTGCATTGGAGGCAACGGTTGACATATAATATATGCAATTCTAATATCTTCGTAAGTAATTTTTCAATATCTTTGTATTTTTTTTCATATCTTATTTCTTTTCTTTTTATTTAATATATTCTTGTTTTAATTACATGTTGCACTCAATATTTTTCTTCTTTCAAATATTTTATCCTGGCTTTATGAATCTGTGATGCATGCTGGAGTTGTTTTTGAGTTTATGTAGTCAGAATTTTTTGCATATCATGTATTGTAGTTGCAGTTTATTACTACACATACCAACAAACTTTCTTTTTTCGTATATCATGTATTGAAGCTATAGTTTATTGCTGCCATGTTTGATGGTCGTTCTGTGATGGCCCCTTTTATCCTATGCATGGTATTTTTTCATGGTCAGCCTTTTTTAAGCATAATTATTCATTTTGGCTGTGATTTTTTCTTTCTTTCTATTGTCCACACAAACACCAACAGTTAATTCAGCCCACACATTGTAGCAAAAAGGCCTAAAAACCAAAACCACCGAAAAAGCGAACCAAAATATTTTGGTTATTTCAGTTCGGTTTTTTATTTACTTCAGTTTCGGTTCGGTTGATAAAATCATATGTATGTTGGTTTTAACCGAACACCAAACCACAAAACCAAATGCTCACCCCTACCTATTAATATGTAATCAATTATCAATATATTATTCTGATATTGTCAGAACCGCGCTCTGATACCACAACTGTAATGCCCACTGGTATACCGTCATTAGTGCAAGACTAAGTGGGCATTATCAAAGTATTGATACACGGTTCAATAGATAAAATAGAAATAGTACAACATATTAATATGAAACTCGTGATTACAAACACGGATCCCCACAGGGTTATAAAAAATTTGTTGCAAATTTCAACATTACTTAATACATTTGTACAAGTAAATGTAACCAATGCCATGTCTTGATCTCGACCGGAACCTTCATTCACTAGTATCCACCTTCTTGCTCTGGGAGCTGTATCCAGTACACAATACAATTCACAAGTAGCTACAAGGGCTGGGTTCCTAAAGGTTGCTAGAGTAATAGTTAATCTTACATACAAAGTATAGGCACTGCATGGCAATTAACCATAAGCAAAAAAACAAACAGTCTACACAATAACATTACAAGATTCAAGCATCAAACGTCGTAAACCTCATACAACACTAATTCCAACCAATCATCACATGATCCATTACCAAAGCACTAGGTACTCAATAGGGTAAGGTCTAATAGGGCTTACACTTAGTCATTGAGAAGAGACCATGGGATTGTTCCAGCCAACTGGCTTACAAATGGTGCCACCTGGAAGAGACCAAGGGATTCTTCCACCCAACTAGCTTACAAATGGTTCCACCGAGAAGAGACCAAGAGGTTATTCCAGCCACACGGCTCTTGAATGATACTATAAGGAAGATACCAAGAGGTTCCTCCAACCAGCAGCTCTTGAGAGAAATATTGGCCCTCACAGACAAAACTTTTTTACAAATAGGGTTCAACCATACATGCATATATTTTCATACAGAGTATGTGAGAGTTAAATTTATTACATGCTTGCCTTGTAGTCATCCTAGACAACTCCAAATACTTTGATTGTTCCGAGTAATTATAAGCTCCTATGAGAATACATTACGGGCAATTGTCATTATTTGCTTCAACTCTTGACATTGTTAAATGTATTCTAATATGATATACTCAATCATGAAGCTAATAATGGGCCTAATCCATATCCAAGAACCCTTTTTACACTTAAACACTAAACTAGTCATCATGTACTAGTACTTACATCATTTTCGCCCTTTTTGACCAAATTTCCAGAATCTTTACTACAATTTTGAAAAATCATATCTCATAGCATAAGTGTCCAAATTGGGTGATTTCAAATCCTATGAACTCATTATGAAGTCTAATTCCAAGGAAAAATGATTTCAATAGTCAGTCATATGTGTGCCATTCTTGGTTCAATCAAATAGTGACTACTACTCAATTTACATTCCAGATTCATAGGTTATTTTCAAAAATTCATATCTTAGTGTACATAGATCCAAATTCTACAATGACTTATCAAATTAAAGCTCATTATTTCTAATTTATGCCTGAAAACTTTCAAAGGCATTGAACACCATTTACTAGCCCAAACACTTGTTGCCACTTTACTGCCATGTAGGAACCAACAAAGGCAATTTTAGGGTAATTCAATCCCAAAGCTTCTAAAATCACTACCTAACCTTTACCCTACACAATTTTTCATTTTAAACACATTGGAACTATAAAAATGACCAAATTCTTACTACTTTGACCTGCCCTGGTTCTTACCAAAACTAGGGATCAATGGGGCCAAAGTTGTTTTTGCAATTTTACTTCAAAAACACTCCAATCTTGGTTTCTAACCACTTCCTATCTTGTTATTTACACCATATACACAATTTAGCTCATTTTGTTCAATTGGGAAGAACCTCCCCGTTAGGGTTTTAGCCAACCAAATTACAAGAAAACCACCGACAAACTCCAAAACATTACAAGAAGGCTAATAATCACTCACCTTGATCTTTGTTTGATGATTCTTGCAAAGTACCTTCCTTCTTGTTGCTTCAAGTGTTTCGGCCAGCCCCCTTGCATACAAGAGTGTTTTGAGAGATTTGGAAGTAGATAGGGGAAAATACTAAGGAAGCCAAGACCATATCACAAGATTTTACCTTGGTTTCACAAGTTCTCTCTTCTTCCTCCTTAGTCTATGTTTCAGCTCTTGGGTGTGTGAGTGTAGGCGTGACCGAATTGAGTAAGGTTTGGAGAAGGAATTAGATGTATTGAGGTACTAAAATCGGTTGGGAGGGTAGATGACCATTTTGCCCTTCAACTTTTACTTAATTCCCATATTGTCCTTAGTTACAAACTTAGTTGTATTCTAACTATCCTTGATCAAACTTAAACCAACTTTTGGAGATTAGAGGAGTTGATTTTTGTGTTCTTATATCTAATTGAAGAACACTCATGTGGAATCCCCTTAAACCCAATTGCATCCCTTTCTTTTCTTTTCTGTTTTTTTTTTTTATAAAAAAAATTACATCATGTGCTCTAATGATGAATACATGTGTTCCTTCTCCCATGTGGGCACTTGGTCAAAATTTTGACCATACACGGGAGGGTTTTTGATCCATTTTGTTAACTTGTAACACATGCTCATTTGTTCATAAATTTTTAAATAAATATGGAACTTGTGACACAAATTCATATAAAAGGCAATATTTAACTATTCTTTAATTTTTCTCATGATCACCAATAAAATTCATGTAATCTTCTTCTCATCCCTTTTTGGTCGAAATATTAAGCTAGGATGGAGTAAAGAAGTGTCAATTTCATATGGCTCATTTTGTGCCAAGATATGTCTCAAAATTTTCGGGTTTGAGAAAATTGAGTATTTCGAGAGAAGTTGAGCACTTAGTCAAAAATTACATTCTCATGTCATTAAATAAATATTTTTGTACAAGGAGTTTAGTATAATGAAGTCATTATATTACAAAAATATATTATTATAAATAAACAATACTACTATAGTTTTTTTAAAAAATATTATTATAAAATTAAATTAATGCAAAAAATATATTATTAAAGATAAAATAATATTATTCTATGTGTAAAATAATTATTATATTATTTATAAATAAAAATATGATTATAAAATTGACATAAGGTATAAATTAGTTATATAACATATAAATAAAAAGTATAACCAAATATGTGAGGGTAGAATGATAAATTGTTGTTATTCCTCTCTTCTCTCTTAAACCAAACAAGGGATCATTCAAAACCCCCCACCTTTCCTCCCTACCAACCAAACCAAACCAAACATGATAACTCCTTAGCATTTCCTGTTAGTTCTCAATTGGTTTTGATGATAACGGACAGTTGTAAACATAGAAGAAGTTTGTCTTTGTAAATTGAAAAACTTATTGTCTAAGGAAAACTCGAGTTTCAGTTTGGAAACTCGAGTTTTGGCCTGACAGATAAATGCTCGAATTTTTGTAAACATTGACAAACTCGAGTTTGGGATTGAAAACTCGAGTTTTGGCCATACAGAGAGCATTCGAGTTTTTCCACAGACAAAGCAAACTCGAGTTTGATTTTGAAAACTCAAGTTTTGACAAGATAGAGAGCAACCAAGTTTTTCAAAGAAACCAAAAATCTAGTTTCCATTTAGAAACTCGAGTTTGGGTTATACAGAGAGTTCTCTAAGTTTCCAACGTTTTATCGAAACTCGAGTTTTATTTTGAAAACTCGAGTTTACCTCATCTGAGAATAATGCTCGTCTCTGACCTTGTGAAAACTTCCATGATTGAATCGACCAAAGTTTTCAACGTTTTCTCATAAAAGAGAAAACTCGAGTTTCTGTATTAAAACTCGAGTTTCGACGCTAAAGAAAAGTTTCCAAAGTTTTCAACAAATGTGAAAACTCGAGTTATGTTTTGGAAACTCGAGTTTTGGCCAGGCAGAGAGCTCTGCCAATTCAGAGCCTTTCAAAACTCGAGTTTTGTTTTGGAAACTCCAGTTTTAAGCTTTTGGACTAAAACATTATTTTTCTTTCAAGAGTCCAAAACTCAAGTTAGTCATTAATTGACTCGAGTTTTGCACTATTCACCAACATGTCCAAAATGCCAAATCGCGATGTTTGTCTCTGTAAAGAGAAAACTCGAGTTTAGTTTGAAAACTCGAGTTTCGCTCTTTCATTAAAAATTCTCTGAAACATTAAAACTCGAGTTTCGAAGAACCAACTCGAGTTTCCATCGCAGAATTTGAATTTCGATTTGAACGGATTCATGAAATGTTTCTGTTTGATCTCAATACTCTTTACCATTACTCTTAACTATTCTTAACTATGTTTAATTAGTTTGTTAGTGAGTATCAGATGGTTAAAGACAGGTTTAAATGGAGATTAAGCAAAAAGGCAAAAAGCATGTCAGCACATTAAATGCAAAAGCGCAGAAACTTGCATGCTTTTGGGAAAACATTCTCCACACGTTTTGGAGAAGTTAATGCTTGCCTTCTACATTCAGCAAACTGCTCTTCCAATGGATTAATAATCAGAGAGTCAACTCTGAATTTCTGCAAAGCTGAATTAATCAAAGAGTAGAGAGAGAAGAAGACCAAAACCTTCACTAATCCTCTTCTAATCACTCCAACGGTTATCTGAGGGATTACAACGGTCAATTAATGATCTCTACCTATAAATAGAGATGCATTCAAGTCTTCTCAACAACCAACCGTGCAAGAACGAAAATCATTAAAGTTTCATTCACTCTTTGAGTTTTCTTGTAAAAGTATCTCGTTGATACATTTATTCTTCGATGATTATCATATCTACTCTTAGAGAGAGTTTTTCTTGATTGTAAATCATTCTTGTAAGTTATCTCAAGTCAAGGGGACTTGGAGATTGGGTTCATTGATTACAACTTGTAAGGGGAGTAAGTTCTAGAGAGAGAATTACTCTTGAGTGCAGAGTGTGTAATCAATCTTGATAGTGAGAAATCCCAGAGAGTCTGGTACCGGACGTAGGTCAAGTTGTTGGACCGAACCAGTATAAATTCTTTTGTCTTGCTTCTTCTCCTTATACTCTGTTTTACTTTCATTTTCTATCCGAAAACAGAGCCTATCGAAAAGATTTTTGAAAATCCCCAATTCACCCCCTCTCTTGATGATTCAAGCTCCACCTTCATTTCCTTCCATTCCCTCACCTCCATCCCCTCCGGAAAAGGATTATCTCAGAAGCGGAAGCCTCCTTTTCCCTCAGTATCCTAATCTGGGCCGTCCAATATTTGATCCAAGGGTCCAGATTTTTTTTTTTTTTTTAAAAAAAAAATCTGGACCCTTGGATCAAATATTGGACGGCCGAGATTGAGGGATGAGGAGGGAGCTGATATTAGATGTTTTTTAAAAAAGAAAAGTAACAAAAAAAGGTAACAAAAAAACTCCGTGAACACACTCTATGGCTCATCATATAGATATGTTCGAATCGTGATGACTTTTGATAAAAACTTTTAGTGAGAATAAATTCATTAATTCATTTTAAATAAAGGGAGAGAATAAGTATTAAACTTGTCATTAACTGATTTAAACTTCATATCAAGCATTTTGACAGATTCCCACCTCAAATAAACAAACAACTCTTTATATATATATATGTGTGTGTGTGTGGGCGCATCTATGTAAATATTTTAATTAAATAATTCATAATGATAACGTTGGGGAATCACGGCAGGAAATTTCGTTTCATTCTTTCATATTTAATTTTTCGCATAGAATTGATACTTTTATGTTTGATTCACTCAATGTAGTTGGTCTTTCATATAATATTATCCACTTTAATAAATAAATTAAACTACAAAGTGGATTTCAGACCAGAGATTGTAGAAAATTAATTTAGCTTTTTTCCCGTAGAAAATATATTTTCATTGAAAACAAAAATTTATAATTATGAAATATATTAATATAATTTTAAATAGAAATATATTATAATAAATCAAAATATTATTATAATAAAAAGATGTTTATATTAAAATTAATAGATATAAAATTTTTATAATTAGAAATATGTTATTGGGAAATTGATTTAACATAAAAATATATTATTATAAATAAAAATACTATTATAGTTAAAAAATATATTATTATAAAATTAATTTAAGGAAAAAATATATATTATTAAAGGTAAAATAATATTTTTCGATGTTTAAAATATACTATTATATTATTTAAAATTAAAAATACTACTATATTATTTAGAAATGATATATATCAATTATATAACATATACATAAAAAGTATAGCCAAATATGTAAGGATATAATGGTAAATTGCTATTATTCCTCTCTTCTCATCCCCACCAATAAGAGATCATTAAAAACGCATCACCTTTTCTCCCCACCAACCAAACCAAACAAGGTAACTCCTTACCATTTCCTTCCATTCCCTTACCTCCATCCCCTCCCTCTCCTTTCCCTTCTTTTTGAACCAAACAGGCCTAAATATAAGTACAATTTTTCGTATATGGACGGTCCTTTTTATTGGTAACAAATACTTGTAAAAAAAAAAAAAAAATTTATTTTATGTTTTCTTGCAATTAATTACATGTGTCTCTCATATCTTTTTTTCACTCTTCTTTTTGATATTTTTTCGACACATTCTCTCTTTCACTTCCCTTTTCCATAAATAAAAGTTATTTAGAAAAAAAAATACATTTTTTACACATTTATTACATTTACAAAATTTAACAAAATTTTTTATTTATGTAATTCCGTTATTTGTACTTTATAGACAAGATTGGAGAGAGTATATCACATGACATTCTGAACACAAAATTTGCAACTTGCTTAGATTTTTTTTTTTTAAAAGTAAATAAAAGAAAAAAGAGGTAACAAAAAAACTCCGTGAACACACTCTGGCTCAAATAGACATGTTCTAACCGCGATGACTTCATATCCAAGTCATCTGGACATTTTAATTATTAAGAAAAAAAACTTTTAGTGAGAATAAATTCATTAATACATTTTAAATAAAGGGAGAGAATAAGTATTAAACTTGTCATTAACTGATTAAAACTTCATATCAATCACTTTGACAGATTTCCACCTCAAATAAACAAACAAATCTTTATATATATATATATGTGTGTGTGTGGGCATGTATTGTAAATACTATAATTAATTAATTCATAATGATAAAGTTGGGGTGGAAATTTCATTCGATTCTTTCATATTTAATTTTTCGCATAGAATTGATACTTTTATGTTTGATTCACTCAATATAGTTGGTCTTTCATATAATATGATCCACTTCAATAAAGAATTGAACTACAAAGTTGATCTTAGACCAGAGGTTGAATAAAATTAAAGTACTTTTTGTTTTTGTTTTTATAAAATGAGTTAAGCTCAATGGTTTAAAAACAACACATTTGGGCAAAGTAGATTAATTGTTTAATGGGTTAAGGTGCAAATTTGCCAACCAACTATTACCCGATGAGCATCTGACACAAATAACAATTGAAGGGATCAAAATTGCCAATCAACAATTAAAAAGTGAAAAAAACACAATTTTGTGTAGATTCGCCAACGAACTATTACCCCGTCACTGTCTTGGTGTCTCCGTCTTCCACTGACTGTCACAGTGTCGGCGACGTCGGTGTCTCCAAAGCTTCCATTGTTGCTGGGTGTTCTACTCACCCTCTTGAACACATCCAGTAGTCCACAACTTTTGACCGGCACGCACCTTGTTGAAATAAGGAAAATAAATTCTAACTCAACATTTAGGAATGGGTTTGACTTTATTTTGACATATTTGGAATCAGTGAATTATTTCCAAGAGATTGGTAGTCCAGAAAACGAATTAGACACTTAGGACACGTTCGGACACGTTTTTTGAGAAAACTTCAAGCTAATTTGTTGGAGCCACCGTATGGGATCAAAATTTAGGTTAATTTGGACATTTCTAATAAGTGAGGAAATGCTTTCAAAGTTGTAAATCCGGAATTTTGAGATTTCTCCAGAAATCACGCGAATCGGGTGCCGATCGGGAAAATGGTTGAACAAGTTGCAATTAATGGGTTATTACAACTTTGATTTTCCAAACAAAGCCTTAAATTTGCCAAACAAGGCCCTTGTTTTTGCCTATAAATAGATGCCTTCCCCTTGAGAAATTTCACACCTTTTCTTCCTTCTCTTGGCGAAATTTTGGTTGAGAAAGAAGAGAAAGGAGCTCCGGGGAATTGTCGTGACCTGCAATAAATTGTCCGGAAAGTCTTCAACGGGTAAGTCTTTCGGTCTTTAGTTTTTAGTCTTTAGTTTTAGTTTAGCAGTTAGTAGAATTGTTAGTTAGATTTAGGAAGTAGGTGACAAGATTCCTACAAATGTTTTAGAGCCTTGTTTGCGTTGAAAAAATATGCAGAGGTGTAAACATAGTAGGGATCGAGTCGCTGAAAAGTTGAAGCTTTCGCAGTTCTTTTAAAAGTAAGGGTAGAATTTGTTAGAATAGCCTTTAAATTTCAAGTATGATTGGGTATCATATGGGAGGGCTATTTTAGTCATTATTTTCGAAAATCATAGTTGCGATCGAAGTTACGGCAAAATTTCGGGAAGAAAATTTGTCGAAAGAAATCTTTGTGAAATTCGCCAATTAGGGGTAGAAGGGCAAAATGGTAATTTTACCTAAAATGCACATTATTGTATCAAATCACTAATGAAGTGATATTACTCTTATAGGACGTCGAAATCCTAGTTTACTGCCGTTACTGCTGTCCAACGTGCATTGTCGGACGAGGCATTGGTTTAGTCGGAAAGTACAAGTTTCCGCGAAACATTTACGTACATCAACGAAGGTACGGACGCGTCTTGTAACACTAATCCTATAGTTCTCATATACAGATATGTCATAGATACGTTCATATACCGGGGCTCGCTTAGGGTCGCCGCTTTACATCTGACCTTGTACGGGTTATAAGACATGATAATACCGCTTTTGAGTTTTCCTAAGCGGCGAGGACACGTGTTCGTGGCACGGGGTAATGTGCAAGCTATATTTGTGTAGGACTTTACATACGCGCTATGCTTATGTCTGTACGTGTCACAATGTTGTTGTGTAGGACCTTACATAATTGCTTCATGCTTATGTTACTATGCTGTGTCGTCCTACGCCAGTGCCTCATATTTTAACTTAATTGTGGTAGTTGTTTTTTTTAATAGTTATTTGGTGTTTTTTTCATTTTTTAATTGTTGATTGGCAATTTTAGTACCCTCAATTGTTATTTGTGCCAGATGCTCCTCGAGTAATAGTTAGTTGACAAATTTACACCTTAACCCTTGTTTAATTTATCAACATTTTTCGAAGTATAATATTTGGCATCTTTTAATGAATTGAGTGCTCCATAGTCCATGGACACTGTGAGAACGTTATATTGATTAAATGTGCAATATTAACCACCCTCGTCGAGACGTCTCTCTAAAAAGAGACGTTAATTGGGTCTTATTTAAGGCGTTATTTAAGTTTTTTTGTAGTAGTGAACCTAATTTGAAGTAAAATGATTTGTTTTCTTTTGTTTATAACTCTTATGCTGAGATTAACATCTGAAGCATAAATCTATTCGAACTAGGAGGCAGTAAGAAGTTTAATATAATCAATCTAATCTAGACATAGTTCCAATTAATGGTTGTTATAACTTGATAGCTTATTACAGTTACAAATAATGACGATTAATTAAGTACTTGAACTTCCTTGAACCAATATTAGAATGACACAACCTCTGGTCTGGTCCTTATTGTAAGGACTTTTGCATGTTTCATAATATAACATATTTAATTTTGTCTAAATCATTAATTTTTGTGACATAATATCCCTAACTAATTGTAAAAATTCCTAATTATTTAACCAAACTCCTTTAACTAATGAATTTTATTGAGGCTAATTTTGATTATTTTACAATAAATTGTTAATTTTAACTAACATTATTAATTTATGTGAAATTGTATTAAGTGCTTATAAGAGTACTGGAAGGATCATATCAGATTGTATCAGTAACAAACATATATTTTAATTGAAAACTCAATATCTAGATAAATAATTCGTATTCACATAAGATAAATCCAACTTCTTATCGCATTGTCGCTATTGATTTGATGGGATACTGTATAAGACAGTTACGGGAGCACTTTCTGTGTCTCCTAGTCTCTCTCTCCAGCCTCCTCTCTTGGCGCACTAAATACGTTCATGTCTAAAGAAGGGAAATCATCAAGAGAAAATAATCCAGGAAGAAAGATATATAAAGTTAAAACACGAGAATTCCAAAATGACCTCTTGAAAAAACTTAATTTCTATGAAGTTCATAAGAACGGTTGTCATATAACATAAATGAAAAAACTAAAACTCCCTTCACAGCCTTGTAATTTTCATTAGTAGTTGTTGTTGTGCCTCCCAGCTAATGAGGTCGATGATTTTTTTTTTTTTTTTTTTTTTTTTTTTTATGAGGACACTTAGGTCATTAAAAGGCCTGGGCCCAACAGGCTGGACCTACGGGCCACGCAGCCAGTGAGCCGGCCCTCGAGTGGGAAGTAAGAAAAATATGTTTTCAAAACTCGGCCCGATAGTACTGAGGGCAGTGAAAATTACTATTCCAAATTTTAAGTATTTTCATTTTTTTTTTTTCCTTCGATTTTTTTCAAAGAAATATAATTAGTAAATTGCAACCATTAAAGTTCTAATCTCAATTAAATGTTTTCAACATTAATATTTAAACAATATAAATCATTCAACAAATAAACACATTCATTAATTCGTAATAAAAAACAAATAAACACAAAGAATATGTTTTTTCCTTTTTTTTCAAAAAACATTAAACAAATGAATTGCTTTATATATGCCCATGACAAAATGTATTTCCCTCGTAATTTTGTGTGTGTCGCATGATTCCTTCGATTCACATGATTTTATTGACGGTAAAAATAATTATACTTATTTTACACAAAATATATTTATAATTTATTACTTATATAATATTGTAATACCAAAGTATGTGTTTATTTAATATGAAAACATCCATTCTTTAAAATTTATAATAACTAATTATGTGTTTTAATACAAAATAATAATAAACATAAAAAAAGGGTTATAGTTTAAACTAAAACAATCTAAGTAATTACAAATAAAAACATTAATTAACTGGAAGTTTAGGTAATTAATTTTTTTAAACAAAAATGCTATAGTAAAACGGGCCTAACGGCCGGCAGAACCTACGGGCAAGAGGGTCATGGAGGCCCCTACGGGCCTGTACCTGCGAGGCCAATTTCAAAATCGACATATTTTTCGGCAGAGCCCTACGGGCCGTGGCTTCGCGGCTCGCCGATGGGCTTGGCCCGATTTCCCGGCTCTACTCCCAGCTAATGAGGTCGATGATTTTTTTTTTTTTTTTGCATGAGGACACTTAGGTCATTAAAAAAAAAAACCTTAATTCCATAGTAATTCTAAGAGACTTTACAGAAATGAAGTAGAGTTGGGAATCAGGGCCGGCCCGACCCGACAGGGTCAAGGCCTAACAGGGCCTGAAGTAAGGAAAACATCTTTTTTTCAAAGCCCAGCCCTGTAGTAATAAACACAAAGAATATGTTTTTTTTCCTTTTTTTTCAAAAAACATTAAACAAAGGAATTGCTTTATGTATGCCCACGACAACAGGTAAAAATAATTATACTTATTTTACACAAAATATATTTATAATTTATTACTTATATAATATTGTAATACCAAAGTATGTGTTTATTTAATATGAAAAAAATCCCTTCTTTAAAATTTATAATAACTAATTATGTGTTTTAATATAAAATAATAATAAACATAAAAAGGGTTATAGTTTAAACTAAAAAAATCTACGTACGTAATTACAAATAAAGACATTAATTAAGTGGAAGTTTAGGTAATTATTATTTTTTTTAAAAAAAAACTACAGTTAAACGGGCCTAACGGGATGGCCCGAGGCCCTGCAGGGCCGGCCCGATTAAGCCCGAGGCCCTACAAGGCCGGCTTTGTAGGGCCAATTTCAAATTTATAGCTTAATTTTCAAGCCTGAGCCCTACAGGGTCAGGGCTTAAATGGGCCGGCCCGACGGGCTCGGCCTGATTTCCCGGCTCTAAAATGAAGCCATTTTGAGATATTCCTGTTTTAGACTTTCTATATTTCCGTGTGCTTTTTCCAAAATCATATTCTAACAATAACTGTAATAGACTCATATATATGCATAATTTCTGTGAACTGAATAAATTTTTTGGCTATCAGTTGCTACCATACATGGATCAACAAGCTGGATCTCTTGAGCTTCATTCACGGACCATATCAATGATGGAGAGAGCTATGGCGGACAACTGAAAAGTTTCATTGTTTCTCTTATTTAATAGCGAAACCACACCTCTCTTTTCCTTGAAGCCATCTTCACAGGTCGAAGACGCATCAAGAACTGAACTAACCTTGATGTTCGAAACTAAATAACGCTTTCTCTTGTAATCTCCAATAGCATCTTCAGTAGTTGCGATGGCGTCTGAATACAGTTCCAGGCAATCCTTTAAGCAATCTTTGATATACCGATCTATTGATGAAGATGAGCCTTCCTTCGTCTTCTTCTTCAAGAGGTGTTCAATGTAAACCCTAGTTTCTGTAACCTTGTTTTTGGTTAGATTCATGGAGATGAGACCAAGTTTAGTGAGGCTTAATCTGATGCTGTGGCTGCTGGGATCTGATTCTAAAGAAGATATGCAAAAGTTGAAGCTTACGTTTGGATCAGTCTCTGAAGTTTTCTTGCAGATTTCTTGAATAAGATAGTTGTTTGATGTTGTGGGATTAAAGGAAAGGAAGAGGGTAATGAAAAAGTGTAAGGAAAAAAAGTAGGGAATAGTACAACTCATCTTCTATGCTGTTGAATTCTCTATCTTGCTTAGTGTCTGTACTTACGTAGGTTTAGGAATATATAGAGAGATAAGGGAGGGCAAGAATGAATAATGTAGATTTTCTATTCTAAAGTTTGGGTGAAATCATATAGATTTTGTCTATCTCTCAAATAAACGTTTTAATCTAGACAAAAACAACTTGCAACCATTATTTTGGAAATAAAATAATTTTTACGCATGCACAAAAACTAAGTGAGGCCGGGTGGACCAATAAATCAGCTAGAGCTGCTATACAGGTTGGGCCTCTGGAGATAGAGACTAACCTGTCAAAAAATATGGTGGGTTAGGTTGGTTAAATAGCGAACTGCTTGGAAATAAGTCTTTTTTATTTTGCTAAGTATATGTATCATGCTGTCAGACATTAAATGTGGACATCTTTCCCAATAGGGATACGCACACACCAACTTAGACCTGTGACAGGTCAGCTCACTTAGCCCAGATGCTAAACCTTTCAAAAAAAATATTTATGCCTTTTTCTACAAAAATATAAAACTTTTTAATGTGGTGTCCTTAATGGAGAATCTGATGGCAATAATTTGAAGATATCTCAGAAATAGCTAAACTTTTCCTCTTTTTCCAGTTACAAAAGTAATCATTTAAAGTTTTGTACACATCATAGAAAATTCTAACGCAAAATAATAATTTATTAGTCTAATAAATTAGATGTGAGTTTTGGATAAGGAAAATTTCAAATAAATACCATTTGATGTAATACCCGGATAATTATTTATCTGGAATATTATATTTTAATAAATAATACCTATTGGAAATAGGTGAATATAAGGTTTCAAATATAAGTTATAATTATCTTATTTTCTAAGGAAAATACTATGGGAATTAAAGGGAATAAAGTGCCAAAATTACCAAAATGCCCCTATGGGCATAAGTGGCCTAGAAAATATTATGAAAAATCCTAGGAGGCAGTAAAATAATTATTAAAATTAGGAGAGTATATTGTCTCTAATTTTAGTAATTTAATAAATTATAAACTTGGAAAAATTGAGAAGGAATGTTCAAAAAGTATTGAAATGACCAAAATACCCCCGTAAATGCTAATATAATGAATGAGACATGAACACACAAATATCAGTGCAAAAGTTATGAGGTAATGAGTCATTCTAATTGAGAAAATTATCAACTATTGATAAGAAATTGATTAAGTAATTATTGACTAATTACTTAGGCTTAAACAAAGGAAAATTCAAAGATAATTGTGTAAAACTCCATAATTAGTGGTAAATGGCTAAAAATTAGCATAAATGTATTGGCTAATTAATTGGAAATTTTGAGAAAAATAAGTGAGATTAAGTAATTTTGAGCCTAAATACAAGTATGGGCCAATAGGAAAAGTTATGAAAAATTATGTAAAAATAATTAAAATAATAATTAATTAATTAATTAAAATAAAATAAAAATAATTATATATTATATATGTTGGCTGCCGACATGAATTGGAAGGATGGAAGAAAAAAAAAATATTATGATATTTTGGGATATTTTGGAATATTTTATTATATAATTAATTAAAGTGAATAGTAAAAAATAAATAGGAAACGGATCCTATCTAGGGATCCAGGAATAGGATTTCCAAAGTCAAGGTAAAATATTGATCAGTGGATTTTTATCTTGAAGTGGTCTTTTCCGGAAGTTAATTAGAAGCGCCATAAAGCATTTTCCTAATAAGACGAAATAGGGAAAAATGCAGATAGGCACATTTTTAGGATTGAAGAAAATAAATTCTAACTCAACATCTGGAAATGAGTTTAAAATTATCTGGACATATTTGGAATCAGTGAATTTTTGTCCAGAAATTGATGATTCCAGAAAATCGCTTAAATGGTCAGACACGCTTTTGAGAACTTGGTGATCCGTGGAGCCCTATATGGAATCAAAATTTAGGTTAACTTGGACATTTCTAATGAGTGAAGAAATGGCTTCAAAGTTGTAAATCCAGAATTTTGAGATTTTTCCGGAATGCGAATCGGAGTGCAAATCGGGCTATAAATGCTTCTAGAATATACCAACTTGTCACACAAGTTGGTGACTCATAAGGGCTGAACAAAATTATGCTTTGCATGGCCACAAATCATCCACCAAAACCCTAATTTTTCTATGGTTAAAAATGAGGGGAAAATTACAAAGTTGGAAAAGGGAAAATTACACAATTAGGCACTTTTTTCCCCTATAAATAGGCCTTGAATCCTCTTCATTTCTCACACAATTTGGAAGAGCAAAACCGAAATCTAGAGAGAGAGAGAAGGAGCAAGGAAATTTGTATGTGGCTCTGTGTAAGTTTTTGATGCAGAGAACTTTTAGCTTTCGTAGTTCTTTCTGATAGTTAGAGTAGTAATGCTAGTATAGCCTTTAATTTTTCAAGCATGATTGGATATCATATGATAGGGCTATATTAGTCTAGAATTTGAAAATTATCATTGGGTCGAAGTTACTGGCAAAATTTTGGAAAATCGGAGCCAAAGTAACGAAGTCTTTGGCGAAATTCCATAATTAGGGGAATAGGGGCAAAATGGTAATTTTTACCTAAAATGCCAATTGTAATGTCAAATCACTAATGAAAGTGATATTACCCTTATAGGATATCAGAAACTCTAATCTACTGCTAATTCTTATTTGCCCAGACGTGCCGCAGCATAGGACGTTTCGATTTTATAGTAAAAGTACGATTTCCGACGGAAGTACCGTCAACGAATGTACGTTCGCGTACTGTAACACTAACTCTAATGTTTATTGTATGCATATATGTATATTGTCTGTACTCTGACTGTACTATTGTCTGTCATGCCTATTATCTGTCATGCTCGTACTCGATTGTACTTTTTGCTGTCACTCACTCGGCGTACTATTATGCATTGTACCTCGATTGTACTATTGTTATTGCTTTGGTGTACTATTATCCGTACATCCATTTGTACTATTATCGTACTCCATCGTATCTTGTTGTCTATCATCATTGTATGATTATGCACGTCATGCGTATTGTATTATTGCCATACATATCGATATGTATACCACTGTCTCGGCCAGTAGTAAATGTTGCCAAAAGTCTAAGAATGTCTTTTGTACATATATGATGTATGTAATCATGAGGTTAACCGTTACCGGGGTTTGATGCATGGACTCGGCTCTTACCGCTTAGCTTCGGATCGGGAGGACCGAGAGGTTCGAGGAGAAGGACAAGCGGCACGCCTAGGAATCGCGGTGAAGACTTCTTTTCGTTATACTTTTGAAACACTCTTGTATGCATTGTTTAAGCTTGACAAGACATGCTACCGTGGGTATTTTAATATATATATATCAGTTACTCAATCGCTCCGGTGCTCTACTCTGATGTTTACAAATGATGTTTGAAAAAAAAAATTATACTGCTTATGAAAACGGGATGTTACATTTGAACTTGGAAAACCCTAAAAATTCTGTTAACACATGGAAGGACAAATAGGTCTAAAGGGACTAATTTGAGATTTTGAAATGTTGTGCTTTTACCAAAATACCCCTCAATTTTTTTAAAAAAAAGGAAAAAAAATGTTACCAAAAAAGAAATGAGAAATCCCAGAGAGTCTAGGGACTGGACGTAGGTCAAGATATTGGACCGAAGCAGTATAAATTCTTTGTGTCTTGCTTCTCTTCTCTATACTCTGTTCACCTCTGTTTTGTAAGAGGAGCTTAATCACCAAGAGGGGGGTGAATTGGGGATTATAAAAACTTTCCGGATTACTCTGTTTTCGTGTAGTAAAACAGAGGTAAACAGAGTATTGAGAAGAGAATCAAGACACAAAGGATTTATCTTGGTTCGAAAAAGATACTTTACACAAGAAAACTCAAAGAGTAATTGAAACTTAAATGATTTTTTGTTTTCTCACAAATTGGTTGTTGAGAGGAATTGAATGCATCTCTATTTATAGCTAGAGATCATTAAATGGCCAGATTATAATTTCCTAATGTGACCCAGTAGTTACTTGACATTGGTGATTGATTAGTGAAGGTTTTGGTCTTCTTCTCTCCCTACTCTTTGGTTAATCGAAATTTGTGTAGAGGTTCGAGGCTTGACTACGACTTTTAATCCGTTGGAAGAACTACTCTATTGGATGTGGTAATGAAACATTAATTCCTTCAAAATGTGTGGAGAATGATTGTTGAAGCATGCAAGTTTTCTACACCTTTGCATTTAATGTTAAAGCTACTGCACTTTATGCTTTATGCTAATTCTCCATTTAATCATGTCTAAATCATCACAAACTCACTAACAAGTCAGATTAAACATAATTAGGAATAGTAATGAGTAATGATATAAAGTATTGAGATCAAACACTACGATTTCGCAAATTCGTTCAAATCGAAATTCAAATTCTGCGATGCAAACTCGAGTTTGTTCTTCAAAACTTGATTTTTCATATTTCAGTAAAAACCTAAACTCGAGTTTCCAAAAGTTAACTTGAGTTTTCTCATTCCAGAGAAGAATATCGCGATCTCGAGTTTGGACATGTTTTTGTGAACAGTGCAAAACTCGAGTCATTAAGTGATACCTTTCGAGTTTTGGACTTTTGATGAGAAATCATGTTTTAGTCAAAAACTCAAGCGGAGTTTCGAGTCTTCCAAAATTAGCAAAGCTCTCTGCTTGGTCTAAACTCGAGTTTCCAAAATGAAACTCGAGTTTCCATGATTCTTATAAAACAATGGAAACTTCTCTGTAAGGTCGAAACTCGAGTTTCCTCGTTTATGAAAAAACATTGAAAAAACTGTCATAATGAAGAATGGAGTTGTCACAAGTTCAAAATTGAGCGTTGTTCTCTGTATGATGTAAACTCGAGTTTCCACAAGTAAACTCGAGTTTCCACAAGTAAACTCGAGTTTCCAACAAAGCTTGGAAGAGTTTCATATCTAAACTCGAATTTGCCTTTCATTACAAAAACTTGAAATAACTTCCTCACATGTCCAGATCCCAAGCTCGAGTTTCCAAAGTGAGACTCGAGTTTTCCTTTGACAGTAAGTTTTTCAACTTACAAAGACAAACTACCATCTATGTTTACAATTGTCCGTTATCATCAAAACCAATAGGGAACTAACATGTTTTACTACACGAAAACAAAGCCACACGAAAAAGTTTTTAAAATCCCCAATTCACCCCCCTCTTGGTGATTCAGCTCCGCTTTCAAGAAAAACCCCACACTAGCACCGAAATGAGCAGAAAAGTACCCTCTGAGTGGGAATAACTGAGGATCGAGAACTGCGAGCTCTAGCGTCAACAATCAGAGCTCTGGTGACAACTTGAGTAATGTGATTGACTACTTGAGGATATGAATTTGCTATACTTAAGCTCCCTAAACTCTATCAAGTGTTGTTGACAAGTTGAATAAAGATAATACAACCTAAGTATTGGCAATGACAATTTGAATGTAGCCATTAATAACCTAAGGAGCTCAATTTGTCAATGAAAACTACTCATTTGTCATTAGGTTATCAACTTATTGCGATTCAGAACGGGGGTTTATGGAGTTCAAGTAGTCAATCTTATTACTCAAATTGTCACCGGTGCTTCAGCAGCCAACCACCAAAATCCCACCGGCTGGGTGGCTCGAAAGAGTTTTGGCATTGGCGAGGGTTCTTTCTTTTCTTTTCTTTTCTTTTTTTTTTAAAAAAAAACTTGAGAGGCAATTTGGTAAAAACAAAACATTTTAAAATGTCATAATAGTCCCTTGAGACCTATTTGTCATTTTCATGTAATAACAGACATTTTAGGGTTTTCCAAGTTTAAATGGTATTTATTACAATTTTCCCTTTTGGATATTGGGTGCTAAGAGTCTGAAGTATGTTTTAATGTTCATGATACACACACACACCTTTTTTACACATTTCAAGCATATTTTGGCACCTGTGATTTAAAAGAATAGGTCATGCACCCTTCAAAAAACTAGTATGATCTTTTGAGATTGCAATTTAATTAAATTTAATTATAATATTTTAAATTTCAATAAATACAGTATTTAAATTAATTGTTAATTACCATTTTTTTGGGAAAATGAAATTATCATTTGAAATAGTCACAATAACAAATCTCACATTTAGACTTTACAAATTGAATGCGGATGGGTTGACTCACGTTTGCCTTGTAGCACATAGGAATATAGATTCTAATAAACAACGTATTGTTGTGAAAATAAAAGAGATGTGATATAAGAGATAGAGAAGAGCAAGACAATAAAGAGAAAATTTGAGACAAAAATGGGGAAGTAATTCTCATTTAGTTTCTTGTGATTATAATTCTTCATATAATGCCTATATTTATAGGTTTCTGAGAGTCATTATCAAGGGTCACAATTAATATATAAAAAATGGTACAATTAATAACATATGACTCTTCGTATTATTAAATAGTCTTTTAGTTTCTCAACATCATATTTATGAATGCTAACTAGGATGAGTCAATGGACATCCACATAATTAATATTCATAATGAGTCAACGTATTTATGATTGCTAACTTAGATGTCAACGATGAATATGCCTCATTAAAAATTTTAACTAGGAAAAACCCAGTGGGACAAAAACATAGCTAAAGAAAAGAGTACATCATTTATTGATACACTATTTAGTGTTGCTTCATTAAAAATATTTCTAGGAAAATTCAGTGGTATAAAATCTATATAAGGGAAAAAGAGTATGTGTGTTGACTCCCCCTATTAGCAACATCTATTTTACTCTCCCTGATAATAACATCACTTCCAATGTCTTTTCGAGCATATATTCCTTTTAGCCATCAAATCATGAATGATGCATCGTCACCAAATGTTTTACTGAAAGGTATCCCTCTAACATATCTTCTAGATATGTTAAAATATCAATATATTTTACCTTTATCTTGTTCATTGTTGAACAATAAAAGAAAATTATCATGAAAATCACCCAATCTTATTTTCACTGTCCACTGTGTACCTGCAAGAACTAAATTTTACCAATGGTATCATAATAAATACAATATTAACATGATATCTAAATATTCTCATAAATATAAGGTACATCTAGTATATGAAATTCAATATATACTTTTGTTGGTCGAATTCCCTTATGGCAAGTGAACCAGTTGAACATGTAATAAAGAGTAAGTAGAGTTATCGTCCCATAGAGACTGTGAAGGCTGGAATATTACCAAGAGGGGGGTGAATTGGTATTATAGATTTTTCGTGCAAGTTTAAAACAAAATAAGCAAGGGAAGAAGATGGAGATGAACACACGGCAATTTATACTTGGTTCGGTCCTAATCCTTGACCTACGTCCGGTCCCAGATACACTCCGGGTATTTCACTAACTTGCGATCAAATGATTACACACTCTGTAACTCTCGGAGCAATTCTCACTCTTGAATTACACTCCCCCTTACAAGTTGCAATCAAATGACCCAATCTCAAAGTCCCAATACTCTGAGATTCTTACAAGAAATAATAATAGATGAATGACTCTCTCTAAGAGCAGATAATCAAAGCCGGAAGTATTCGAAAGTATTGGCAGGAAGTATTCAGAAAGTATCTCACAAGAGCTTAGCGGAACTAATCTCTTGAAAGTATATTTCAGTTTTGAGCGATTTCTTTCTGTGTACTTGGGTGTGTTTAGCTGCTGACCCTTCTCCTATTTATACTAGTTGTGATGACCGTTGTAGCTTCTCTTTTTGAATTCAAAAACATTCCATTCTTCTTTGCATAATCGATTTCATTCCGTTGAAGAATTTGGAAGATTGATGATGGTCATAATGTCGACCCATGATTTCGTTTTTGCTGAATATAACCCTTGGCGTCTTGTATCATCATTCTGGTTCATTTTGAAGATATATTCCATAATTACAGCAAACTTTCTGATATTGCTTTGATTATAGAATATCACACGACCCAATCGATTTCACATGATCTGCACTATAATTCCAATATTCGAAAATCTCTGTGGTCAATGGTTAGAAATCAATTCATTAAAGATCATATTAAACTGAATTAAATGACAAAATCTCCATCGAGGTCTCGTGAGAGCGAACTGATTTCTTCCGTCAATACTCGAGTATATGAATTCTTATACTCGGGTATCTATTTGATTAAGGCATACCGGAAGGCTTAAGCTTCAGTATTTCGAGTGTCCACTTTCGAAGATCATAACTTCCTTGTATGAAATTTTTTTAGGTTGGTTCAAGTCTTGATGGAAATCCCTTTGAGTCTTCTTTCAAATGGCACCGATTTCAGCTTCATCGGATTTCTAGTTTGTGAGATATACCCAAAACATTGAGGCTTGGTCAGCAGTATGACGGTGATGTCACTGTCATCTTCAACAATTCATAGATTTCTCATATGACATCCTTTAGACTTGAATCTTGTGCGACTAGGACCGGTTGGAAGTCTATTTTCAAAAAAAATTGGTTTCACCTTAATCGGATCTCTGGTTTGGGAGATCTTGTCAAATTACCAGAGGTCGCCCGAAGCTGAACGTGAAACAGAGCTGATGAGTGGTGTCATACTCGAGTATTGATTATCCATACTCGGGTATTGTCGGGATTTAAGCACAGAAGCAGCTGTTTATGCACCATACTTGAGTAGCCAAGTACCATACTCGAGTATTGAAGTGTCATATTGAATAATTGAAGCATGATACTCGTGAGTACACGTTTGATACTTGAGTATTGACGAGATTCAAACGCAAGGAAGAGCTATTCATTCACGGAGGACTGTAGCAATTAAATTGTAGCAACTTTTATTCATCGGGAAGCTTGAATTTCCTTATTTTAACTCCGAATTTAGTCATTCCAACTTCCATCTTCTTCATATCAACATTACATCTACATTAAATATAAGAATCAGTCAAAGTATAAGATAAATGTAGTATGTAAACTTTTTGCTCTTTAAGAATGACATCTATATAAGACATCATCAAAACTAATCATATCCAACATTCTCCTCCTTTTTGATGATGGCAAATACTTTGAGAAAAATATTTATGAATATGAAAAGCTAATAAACCCAAGTATATTTTTCTTGCCATTCTCTCCCCTTATTTGTCATTAGCAAAAAGTTGAAGTAGAGAAGAAATAGTTGTGGAGAGGTAAGTATGAAGACAAATTAGAAATGATTCTCTCTTTAATCATAGGTTAAGAAAATAACTTTCTTTCCCCCTTTTGTAAAGATAGTTTTCATTTTGATATGGTGCCAGTTGGAATGTGTTTATGAAAACAAGTTTGAGAGAATTTGGAGAGATTTTCAAAACATCTTTCACAATTAAAGCATATAAATACCAAACATGTGCAAAATTCACTGAATATAAAAGGATAAAGTTCAGAAATGCTCATGTAGGTTCTGCAAATTGATGAATGATCAATGAAGGCCATTTGCTTGCTTTCTTCTTGTATGAGATCATTTCCATCCTTCTCCTTTACTTTATATAGCTCTTCGCAGAATATGTCTCGATTGGCTTCAAGAAGTTTTCTTCTACTTTGTAGAGCATATCACGCTTCGGTGTAATCAAAACATCTTTCCTCAAAGTAATAGTTTTCCTTGTAGTATATTTAGGAAAGTCTTTGCACTGACGAGTTCTCTGTCATAATTGTAAAACTTTCTTGCAGGAGAGATTTGTTAGTGCAATCAGATATCCAAATATTCCTTTCTGTATGATATTTTCAAATTGAGATAATGAAAGGAGAATATTATATTAACTCATCATCAAAACTAATAAAACATTGTGAATGCAAATGAGTAAAATTTCTTCAAATAAAGGAGATGAGTTTTTAAGATATAAAACACATGTTAATGTGAAACTCCCCCTTAATGAATGCATTCTCTCTTAGTAATACCAAATAATAATGTGATGCCAATGTTTAATGAAGATTAAGCACCATGAAAGATTTCTTTGAATGCTTGAAATAGAATGAATGACCCATACAGTATGCACACATCTTTCTTAAATGGAATAGAATGCTTGTTGATTTAATGATGCACACAAGAAAAGAGTTCTTTGAATGAACAACCTTTTTGAATGATGCTTTGACCATTAAATAAATAACAAGCACGTACAATACTAGATGAAGAGAAAGATGAAGCAATGGAAGCTTTTGTAAAATCTGCAAAATAGTGCTGCATGATTTTTGAATGAATGCAATAACGCAATGCAAAAACATTTATTCAACGACTAACCAGCATTCATTTGAGATGCCAAAAATACAAAGGAAGCAGCTTCCATTTAAGATGCCTAGGCTCACGAAGTTGCTCAAAGAGGCAAATAGCAAATGAGTGTAGAGAATGAACGTAAAGCATAAGTAAACCAAGGCGTTTCCAAAATCTCATTTCAAGTGTGTATTGTGAACACTTGAGTTCAAAGCTACTCGTTGAGCATCCTGCAAAACAAAGTACTAGATAGTCCTTGCTACCCAATGTTTCTTGAATCCACACAAGGTTAGACACAACAACTCTTATGCTCTTATTAAATCATATGAAACTTGAGAAAAGAGCATACAACACTTGTAAACAATTAACCATTTTCAGAAACAAGATTTGATCATTTCAAAACAATGAGAGTTGTTTGGTCAAGAGCATTTTGCAAAACACTGAAATTCTTGAAAGGATTTGATTCATCTGAGATATTTCTGTTTAAGCATAAGCACTTCATGACAGATTTCTTGGTAACTTCATTTTAATACTTGAGATCGAAAGCAGTCATGATAAACAATTGCAGGCAATCAGAATTTAAAGTTTGAATCATAATCAGAAACAGAATCAGAATCTTCATCAGAGTTAGCAATCAGAATGGATCAGAGATTTGAAACATAATCAGAGTTAGCAGCAAAAATAGAATGCAGCAATAAGCACATTGCATAACTTAGAAATGAAGCACAAATCTCTCTGTCATAGAGGATTCAAAATATTACAGAATTGCAGTAGAGTTTCAAAAGCAAATATAAGGGAGGTAGCAGCTATACAAAACATTTAAAACATGAGCTGCTCCTTTCCACATAATTTTACCCGAACAAATAAGTTCAATCCAATGAATCAAAAGGGTAATAACTAAATGATGCCAAGAAATGTTATTTCTCAATTGAATGATTTTATAGATACACTTGATGTAGAATATATGTCATTGAGGAGAATGCATGTAATTTTCCAATGCTATTTGACCAGAGATAATCTTGCATTTTAAGATTAGAAATGAATGATCAAGGCAAGATTATTAATACGATTACTCAAAATAAAAATGGAAGACCAATGCTTGATGAATTTGAGCAACTAAGAGAGTACTAGGATTCATGAATGATGAAGCACAAACTTATTAGTCAAATGACGAGAGTTCGAGAAAATCATCCTAGTAAGCTATTCCATTAATGGTTAATGCATTGTCATTCAATGCACTAATAAACATTTATAAAGCTTGGAATAACTAGGCCATTGAAAAATTTTATGCATATAATGATTCACAAATCAAATTCTTTTCTTGAAGATAGACTTGAAACGATATATGAATAACTTATTAGATATGAAGTCCAACTAGTTCAAGAGTGAAACTAGACAGTTCAAGCAACACATTGAATTCTAAAGATGAATATGTGAGGGATAGAAAATATTCAACTTAAACAAATTTGAAGCATATCTCGTTATTAACTTCCAATTTGAAACATCATTTGAATGCACTCAAGGTATTTTTCAAATCTATCGAAATACTTTCAAAGTATGAATAATTTTCAAAACATGTGTATGCATTTTCACAAGACAAAGTGAATCAAACCAATTTCGAATTGTGCATTTCAAAAGCATAAAATTAGAAGATAATGCACAAATTGACTTTTGGTTTATTTAGTAATTTGAAAATGTTTTGAAGGACATAAATGATTGATTGCTAATGAAAATGCAATGATGGACAAGTATTATTTACCCAAATATTAATCTCATATAAGCATAGTATAGGGTAAGAGTTAGATATCACCGTCATTCCCTTGTCCTTGTAGAGGCTTGCTTGATTAATGTAGAATAATGTAGATGTCTTCCTTTTCAACATCAACATCAAGCATTGCTTCTTCAGCTTCCTCAAGAGTCAAATTTATTTGTCTATGCAGTTGCTCTCTTGAGAATCTTTCTTTGATCCTACAAAACCTTATAAGTCTTTTTTTTTTCTTTTCTTGGTATCCAACCTTACTTGGATCCAATCAACGTTAGCTTGTAGGAACCAAAACTCACATGCTCTTATGAATATAATCAATTCAGAATAATTGAGCATAATGAATTAAACATGATTTTATGCATAAAAGAGATACTTTCTATTCAAATCATCATGTATGCATAAAGAATTAAACTATTGAACATTGCAATCCCTTTATAAACTTATTAAATGAATTCTAAAGAGATGTAAAATGTAATTTCAAATCAGTTTGCAATGCTTATTTCTAAACCTACAAAAGTAAAACCTCAATGAATATTTCAGATGATAGGAAGGAGGTTTTATCATTGTATACATTTTACCTTAGATACTTGGGGGATCGATTTTGCTTATCCACTTTGCATCTTATGTCTTTCGATGGGTTTCTGCAAAGTTGTCTCAAAGGGTATAGACTTCATGAGTCTTCTGCTTGGCACTTGAGAGGATCTCCTTTTCGGTTCATAAGAAGCTCTTTGATTCCTCATCTTCTCTGCACCTTTGTGTCTATTATTTTTGAAATCAGTCTGCACACATAAGGCAATAGATGGACATTTTGGTACCCACTTATACTTGGGTCCTTCACTGTTAGTTCGAACCTTAGGTAAAACATAAGTTCCCTTTGGTACCCATTGATAATTACCAACAGACTTATCTCTTCTATCTTTCCTATGAAAACAAGATGAGGTATTGTGTCCCTTTCGGTTGCGGTAATTACAATGAGCAAAAGGATTTGAGATGTGAACTGATTTACGAAAATAGTTCAAATAAGATTTTTCACTGTTTTCTTCTTTCCTTTCTTTTTGTCAAAAATAGGATTATATCCTATGCACGATCGATCATTAGTGACCCTTTGATCTTTTAGAATAACATTTAGCATTTCACTACCTTTAGTAAATTTCTCAAGAGTTTTTGTAAGATACTCATTTTCTTTTCGAGAATAGGACACTTGTCACATATGATATTTTAGGTGAAGAAAGATTTTCTACTTGTTGTTCAAGAGTTGTATTCCTCTTTTTAAAGCACAATATTTTTCCGCAAGTTCTTCAAACTCATGTTGAACAAGGTTGTATTCATAAACATTTCATCATAAGTAGGTTTTGCATTTTTATCGTGGACAAGCAGAGTTTCCACAATTTGAAACAAGAAGTGGGTTTTTTGTTTGTTGTTTAAGCAATTTGTTTTCCTTTCTGGTATTAATGAGTTCCCTTGCAATCTCATTGTATTCAGAAAGTAATTCATCAAGAGTAAGTTCAGGATCAAATACCTCCTTTTCATTTTCTGATTGCTCTTCTTCTGCAACTAAACAGATATTTGAAGTTTCTTCTTCTTCTTCTATGTCAAAGGAGGTTCCTTAGTATGAAGTTTCTAAGGCTTTCCACATCTCCTTGGCAGTAGATAGATTGTAGATACGGGAATACTTCTTTTGACTGAGAGCACCATGAAGCATCAGGACGGCTTTGCTGTTAAGCGTCACTTTCCTTCTGTCATCCTCGTTAAATTCATCTTCAGCCTTCAGAACGTTATTTCCTTCTACAATTTTTGTAGGAACATAATCTCCATTTTCTATTACTTGCCAAAGACCATACTCCGAGGCTAACACAAATACTCTGAATTTTGCTTTCCAAAACGAATAATGTTCGTCGTTGAAACCAGGTGGTCTGTTGATTGATGCACCTTCAGGTAATATTCCTTCCATGATCTTTATCTCGGGATGTTAAGCCCAAACGAGAAACTGCTGCGCGATACCAAATGAAGGAATGGATTATAATATTACCAAGAGGGGGTGAATTGGTATTATAGATTTTTCGTGCAAGTTTAAAACAAAATAAGCAAGGGAAGAAGATGGAGATGAACACACGGCAATTTATACTGGTTCGGTCCTAATCCTTGACCTACGTCCAGTCCCCAGATACACTCTGGGTATTTCACTAACTTGCGATCAAATGATTACACACTCTGTAACTCTCGGAGCAATTCTCACTCTTGAATTACACTCCCCACAAGTTGCAATCAAATGACCCAATCTCAAAGTCCCAATACTCGAGATTCTTACAAGAAATAATAATAGATGAATGACTCTCTCTAAGAGCAGATAATCAAAAGCACTGAAGAGCAAAATGTGACACAGTCTCAGCCGGAAGTATTCGAAAGTATTGGCAGGAAGTATTCTGAAAGTATCTTACAAGAGCTTAGCGGAACTAATCTCTTGAAAGTATCTTCCAGTTTTGAGCGATTTCTTTCTTTGTGTACTTGGGTGTGTTTAGCGCTGACCCTTCTCCTATTTATACTAGTTCTGATGACCGTTGTAGCTTCTCTTTTTGAATTCAAAAACATTCCATTCTTCTTTGCATAATCGATTTCATTCCGTTGAAGAATTTGGAAGATTGATGATGGTCATAATGTCACCCATGATTTCGTTTTGCTGAATATAACTTCGACGCGTCTTGTATCATCATTCTGGTTCATTTTGAAGATATATTCCATAATTACAGCAAACTTTCGATATTGCGTTGATTATAGAATATCACACGACCCAATCGATTTCACATGATCCTGCACTATAATTCCAATATTCGAAAATCTCGTGGTCAATGGTTAGAAATCAATTCATTAAAGATCATATTAAACTGAATTAAATGACAAAATCTCCATCGAGGTCTCGACGGAGCGAACTGATTTCTTCCGTCAATACTCGAGTATATGAATTCTTATACTCGGGTATCTATTTGATTAAGGCATACCGGAAGGCTTGAGCTTCAGTATTTCGAGTGTCCACTTTGGAAGATCATAACTTCCTTGTATGAACTCTGTTTAGGTTGGTTCAAGTCTTGATGGAAATCCCTTTGAGTCTTCTTTCAAATGGAATCGATTTCAACTTCATCGGATTTCTAGTTTGTGAGATATACCCAAAACATTGAGGCTTGGTCAGCAGTATGACGGTGATGTCACTGTCATCTTCAACAATTCATATATTTCTAATATGACATCCTTTATACTTGAATCTTGTGCGACTAGGACCGGTTGGAAGTCTAGTTTCAAAAAAAATTGGTTTCACCTTAATCCGATCTCTGGTTTGGGAGATATTGTCGAATTACCAGAGGTCGCCCGAAGCTGAACGTGAAACAGAGCTGATCAGAGTGGTGTCATACTCGAGTATTGATTATCCATACTCGGGTATTGTCGGGATTTAAGCACAGAAGCAGCTGTTTATGCACCATACTTGAGTAGCCAAGTACCATACTCGAGTATTGAAGTGTCATATTGAATAATTGAAGCATGATACTCGCGAGTACACGTTTGATACTTGAGTATTGACGAGATTCAAACGCAAGGAAGAGCTATTCATTCACAGGACTGTAGCAATTAAATTGTAGCAACTTTTATTCATCGGGAAGCTTGAATTTCCTTATTTTAACTCCAAATTTAGTCATTCCAACTTCCATCTTCTTCATATCAACATTACATCTACATTAAATATAAGAATCAGTCAAAGTATAAGATAAATGTAGTATGTAAACTTTTTACTCTTTAAGAATGACATCTATATAAGACATCATCAAAACTAATCATATCCAACAGACTGTTGATATTGAAGATGATGCCAGTTTCCTATGACAGTTGTGTGAAGTGAAATTTTATTTGGGTTGGTTGTTTTTGCTACTAATGAC